>JABUIW010000162.1:2434857-2463499 GCA_013363375.1 Menidia beryllina | reverse complement strand
CCAGCTACCTCCAAAGCAGCATTTTACAGTTACTAGTTTTATCTCCATCTGTTTTCCTCTTTTTTCTGCCGACCATCCTCGTGCAGAACGCCTCTAACCTTTGACCCTGCTGCTGGAAAAACAAAAAAAAACAGGCTGAAACGCTGCGATGGTTAAAAGAGTGATTAAAGATCTCAATCTGCATCCTGTCATGGCAATTTATATCAAACCTTTTTCTCTTTTTTTTTCTTCTTCTTCTTATGCGAATATACAACGTGGTTTCAGACGCTCAGACGCCCAGCATCTCTATGGTAACAGTCCTCAATTACCGATGATTGGCCAACCCGTGGGAATGTTCCTGCTCCCCGCGCGCACTGATTGGTCGGTGGGCGGTCGGAGCCGCCTGACAGTCCGCAGCGTTCCGGGTTATTGTCAGTCTCGGCAGCTCGGCAGAAGGGCAGGACCGCGTTCCGGAGCTGCCGGAAGCAGCTAGCTCTCTCTACCCACCACCGAACCGCTCAGCCCTTTCGGCCTTTTGTTTTTTTTTTGTAGGTGACAAAGCGAGAGCTTCGCCGAGCTTTTGCCATCCGGGTCATCCTCCTCCCGGAGAGCAGAGTGTGAGTCGGGAGGCAGCACATCTCCGAGCGGCTGCCGGAGAAAGTGGCGGACGGAGCGGAGCGGAGCCTGATCAGCGGGATTTTACATCGCGTCGCGTCAGTTTAGGATTTTGCCCGCAGCTCCTCTGGCTCAGCCTTGACTTTTTCCTTTCAGGGGTTTTTCCTCACACAACATCGCCCGAACACACTCGGTGACAGTTTGCGTGCTTTATTTCACTCGGGGCTGTCCACGGCGAGCCGGCGGACCCATGCGTAATAACAGCGGGGCGATTTTTTTGGAAGCCTGCGTAGTCGCTCAACCTCCGAGCCTTTCGAATAAGAGCTTTTCTTTTATTTGGAGTTATCCTTAAGAAAGGGGAGAAAAGGACAGAAAGAAAGAAAAAGAAACAACGCGGCCCCCTGACTTTGTTTCGGAGGGTAAACGCCGAGAACCCAAAGCGCGCTGGGTGCGCAAATCCCTCTGAAGGCGCTCCGGAAAGCCGCCGACCTGCGCTCCTGCCCTCCACACACATTTGGCAGCCGAGTCGAGAGAAAAAAAAAGGCAAAGCTTATTAACTTTGCATGCTTGAGGGTAGAGCGTGGAATCTAATTTGCAGGGTTACCGGTATATTTGCATCCCATTGGAAGACGAGGATAAACTTTATCGACGTTTGAAGCCGACCAAGCAGCTGTTGGATTTTTGGGGGAACATAATGAATCCTTTTTAATTTGGCCCACAGAAGAACGAGGCAGATTGATCAGTGAATGCTACAATCTGCATGGAGTTGTAGTCTGCACCAAGGAGCAATTTATGGTAAATATTTTTGACTTTTTAAGCCAATGTGTTCTTTTTCTCTCGCATGTCTCGAAGATGGTTTTATTTTTTTTTTCTGATCTTTCTTTGTTTCAACGATTGTATTTCAAATTCTTTATATTTTAGCAGAAGCCTTGCTGGATTTTCTTTTTGATTGTTAATAAAGGGGAGTAAGAGAAGCTTTTTAAAACGCTTTCGCTTCCCAGGATGTTGCTGATTTAACGACGTCTCAGAATGAAACTCTTTGTTTTCATACGTGACCTGCAGTGATGGAAGTGCTGTAAAACCCGACTCAGAGCCTCTATCGAATAGCTTTAGGAACTGCTTTGATGTTTGATATTGGTCTTCTCAAGTATGGGGAGCAATTAAGTCTGTTGTAGAGGGCAACGCGCCGCCGGCACCGCAGACAGGGGGGGGGGGGTACTGGAGGGGTTGCGGCTCACAGCAGAGGCAGCGGATTTCACATCTCTACGCCCCTGTGCGTGGGGCGGGTGACCGGAGTCTGCCTCCCCCCACACACCCGGAGCGTTACTGATATACGTTTTTTAATGTAGTGTGACACAGGCTGCTGTGGAGCAACTCGTAAAATTCAGAATGTGGGTCCATAAGACCATCAACTGCTCAGTGACTGAGATCATGGCACCTTGTTATCGTCCAGTGCTTTCCGGCTAAATCTGACCTCTGCCCCAAAGGGAGCCGGAAGAAGCTCTGAGCTCAGCTGAATGCGGATGTGTCTTGAAGAAGCCAGGTTAGTCTTGAACTTTGCAGTCTGTGGGGGGGGGGGGGGTTACTGGGCTTCGTGGCCCTCCCCACTCAGAGAGCAGCTATTCGCATTATGCTGAGTGTGCAGTGGAAAAGCTGCACATGGGATGTTTTATCATTAGACTACCACCGCTCTCCAGATTGATCTTTCCGGCTGGCTCCGGTCGCTCTGCCTCTGGAAGCCTCACAGATAGGCGGCTGGCGGAACGTAATATGGGCCCCTACAGCAGGGCGGGCGCCCCCCCGGTCGGGGCACCTGCCACAGAGCCTTCCTGGCTGTATTGAATAAAACATCCGGTGATGTATGAGGCAGGAGCTGCACCCGAGGGGGCAGAACTGCCTCATTTACTTCCTCCGCCTATGACCCGCTGAGCAAATTGTGCTCATATTAGCTCTGTGGCGGCTCCTCACCTAAACAAATAGTCTTCCCAGCATAATGCTTGCCTTAACTCAACATGAAGGCTGGACGAGAGGAGGGACAGCAGCAGGGGCAGAAGCAGAGCTCTGAGATCTGGGTCACTGAAGTAGCGTCTGGACTTTGTGGTTGTTAGCTGTGCCCCGTAATTATTTCTGTATTTGTTGCCTGTTGGTAGGTTTTCCTGTCTTTCCACACGGGGCCTCGACCGTCCCGCCGGACGCTCCAGGCTTCACTCACATGTGATTTCTCTTTGCTCTCACTGTGTTTGCTGTTACACCACACGACCCCCGGTCATTCCACCCAGACAGGGGCGCTTTGTGGAATGAAAAAAAAAAGCCTTCATTTCTCTCTGCTATCTAAATTCTGATCACACATGCAATTTCTCCTACTTGCTGATGAAATTAAGAATACCTTAATTACTTAAGTAAAATCTAATCTGCTGTACTCATTAAACTGCCAACAGTTGGAAGGTGGAGTGCATATTTTAGCTGCGCATTAGCAAAAGCAATACGCTAAGAGAAGCCTGGCATTTTATCAATTTGTGACTCAAATTGCATATCACTTTGATTGATTGATAGCTTTTGGGTTCCTTGCTGTATTCTTTGCTTATTAAAGTGCCTGCCTGAAGTGAGTAAGTGAGTTCCACCCATGAATATTGTTAGAGTCACTGAAGTTTAATTTCCTGCTCTGTGTATTAATCTTTTTTAATCCCTGCATGGTTTGATTGTCTCAACACCTTCCCAGAGGCAGCAAAACTAATTTTGGCACTTAAGATGACTAAAATAGTCGACACAACTGTATCAGTGTGTGTGTGTGTTTGAGAGAAAGAGGGAGAGCAAGAAATGTGCTTGTGTGTTTTCTGTGAACTTTAAAGCTGAAATTGGAGATTTTGATTAAAAAACGTAGCAGAATATACTTTAAAACAATTTACTTTCCACAGATCTGCTTTTATGGGGTAAAATTCTATCCTTCCATAAAACTTATTTCTTGTAGGGTGGTGGGGGGGTAGGAACATATCCCAACTCTCACTGGGGTAAGGCAGGGTAGGGATATTCTTTAGGTGGAAAATAATTGCTTTCCGCTCCTGTCAAAGAAAAGAAAAGAAATCATTACCGCATTAGAAAAAGATTTCATCGAAAAGCTTAAAGCGTCTGAGCTGAAAATATCGTCGGACACTTAAAGGAACAAGAACGCTTTCTCCAAGCCGCAGCCATGTCAACAGCAGCTCATTAGACACCTGATCAAAGTTGTTTGTCTCAGAAAAGTCTACAGCAGTCCTGTTTTTACACCTTTTCATGTGCAATCAAATGAGAGAGATGCACCCTTCCTTGTGCTTTGCATTTCTTGCGTGATTTGATGTGGGCTCTCGCATCAGCGCTCAGGATGTGGCGACGGGGCATGAAAAGAGAACATTAAACAAAAGCATTACAAGCAAATGATTGTCGAGAAGAAAGAGCTGCCTTTATCCAGTCGCTGTGACTGAGCCCAGGTGAAAGAGCCGATCAGTTTCCAGCTGGGATGAAGACGGTGAGGAGATATGACAGGCAGGACCGGCGAGAGCGGCTCTGACTATTTAGAGGAGCCGTTTATTGGCTCTCGTCTCAGAGAAGAAGCATTTTGGGTTCGCTACGGCCGACGTGATGTGGAACTGCCAGCGCCGAGAAGCTGCGCACTGCCACCGTGGGGATTTCAGCTCTGAATGATTAACCCTCAGTGTCCTTACGTGCACCGACAAAATGAGATGAGCAGCTCTCATCCATTAGCTAAAACCTCTTAGCGCCTGGTTGCGGGGGGCTGGAGCCTCCTCCAGCTGACACCAGTTGAGAGGTAAGGTAGGCGCACACGGGTCGTCAGTTTATCACCGACGGCGGGAGCAGCTCCATACGTCCAGAAATCCTGTACAGTGTGAGAACACCCATGTTGTGAATATGAATGCAATAAGGCGGTCAAATTCTTTTACAGTGTCACGCAAAGTAGACAGAAATAATTTATCTATTGACTCAGACGTTGGTAGCAATTTTTCAAAAAGATGTTTTTTCTTTTTATGAACCACTCCAGTCTAGACACAGAAAGCTTTTGATTCCCATCGAGCCACGGCAGTGATGTAGATGACAGACACCCAGCTGTGATCAGCGTCAGCTGATGTATGGCTGTCTACCAGGAAGGCCTAGGATTACGCCCTCTTATCCTAACGGCAGTCCGGGGTTTACCTGACCACCGCTCTGCTCATGAGACCTTGGCAACTCCCCATCAGAGTTATCTACAGCCTGTTAGTGCATGACGGACAGCAGCGTTCCCTCGCCCCACTCCCTCTCCTCCCCTCTCACCCCCTGCCAGCCTGAATGGAAGTCACGTCTCTCCGGGTCCCAAGGTTAATGTATAGTCTTTCATTTGGAAAGGTTAGGAGCAGCTTGTCCATTTTTATCGGCTGGAAACCTTTTTTCTCGCTCGTCTGAAATACAGCGAGCGGGAACTGGGCGCTTTATGTGTGGTTAATGAGTACGGTAGCGATGAGAGGCTGAGAGCTTTGCAGTTTGTAGTTAGCGCCGAGAACCCAGCCAGAAAAGTGAGGGGAGGCGTGCTCCTTCCAAAGAGTTCTTAGGGGAAGAAAGAGAATAAAGCAAATCTGACAAGCTCTCCAACAGCGAATTTGCTCTCCTTAAAAACAATGCCGCTCTTGCCTTCCTCATGGTCACATTGATTTGTTCTGGGTGACAATGCAGGCTGCTGTGAAATCACCCAGCGCCATTGATCTCAAGGAGAAGAGGAGGAGGAGGAATGAGAGTCTGGCGACAGAGAGCAACATGGGAAAATTTCCAGTGTGCCCTCTTCAACCTTAACCAGTAATAAAATGAGAGGCCTTGGATAGGATCAGAACGGCTCCTGCTGTACTCTTCCAGCAACTGTGTTATGGTCTGGTCTGGGCTTTCATTTGTTTTGGAGACCCACACATGCTGTTTGATTTGCTATTGTGCCTCACCATGTTCCACATTATCAGCTGAGGTCTTTATTGCCACTGTTTTCCATGCCAGAAGCAAGTTTCTTTTTCTGTTTTTTATCTCATCCAGCCCTCTGATTAATCTCCCCCTGTATGCTGGTGTACTTTAATCTTGAATGGGTGATATCTGATTCTCCTCGGCGATTGAAGAAGATCAAACTTTAATGGAACAAGGAACTGCACATCATGCTAATCTCCATCTCCCTGCATTTTGGTTGACTGCACTCCCTTGGGCTTTGTAGCTTTCTGCAGAAGCAGGAAATAAATCATGCACAAAAGATGTTTTCTCTTTTCTCCGGTAATTCATTCCCTGTTCACACCGGCTAGCGCTTTACATCTCAGCCGTTTGATTGCACGGATTAATGAAGAGCAGGTAAAACGGGGCAAATGCTTGGAAGTTAAAAAGCCACGTCTCGGGTGACCAAAACTTTCCCAGGAGAGTGAATTGGGGTTTCTTAACAGTCTAGCCCATCTAGAGCCAGATGTGCCGACCTACTGTGTTTTTATTGACACGCGGTGGAGCCAGGCACGGGCAGCCTTAGGGGAAGATACATCAGCCAAATCGATGTGCCAGCGTTCAATGCTTTTGATTACACCACCGTTGTTTCAGGAATTAGCCGGTGAACACTTTTTCCTTCTCTTGCTTCCTCCGTATCGCCGAAGAACAGGTTGCATTACGCCGGCCGGCATTCAGCCCACAACGGGCTCCTTGCATTCTGTTGCAAATGGCTTACACTTATGGGGTGACACACCTCCCACAGACGGTTTGTGTCTGTGACAAGAGGAGGCTATTACCCAATTCTAAGGCTGTTCCTGTTAGGTAATGAAATTTCCACCGACTGGAGAAAACAATGTTGTCTGGTTGTGGCTGTAATTGCAGAAGCCAGCTCACCATTTTCCCCGAGTTCAGCGTGAATGCAACACGATTTAATAAAACGCTGGAGATTTTTATCATTTATTGCCAGGCCTGGCAGCTGCGTCAGGGAAAGTAAACTGAGGCTTGCACAGATAAACTCATTCAATTTACATGTTTTAATTTGAACCAAGCCAGAAAACATTCACAAGAGAGGCAGAGAATATGACCCATATAGGGAGATGTTTAGGCGCATGCATAGGACTAAATGTCAATATAAATGCACCAATTCCCTTATTTAAATGGAAGAGTCCCTGGAATTCCTGTCATCTTCTCCTGTGTTACTGTTTCTGTCAGGATAGGGTCGAAAATCCATGGGATATTAGGCCTTGAGGCCAAAGAGCTTCTGGTGCCTGCTTCCACTCACATACAAAAACATAGGAACGTTGACATGGGGACATATATGGACACACACACATGCACGCACACACACTCCTAGCCCTGTTTTATTACCTCCTGCCTGCTGCTGGAATTGCTTTCCTCCCTCGAGTGAGCCAGGCAAAGCCGGCTTTATTGTGTTAACCTATTTGTGTGTCAAGAGCGATTGCAGCGTTCTTTATCTCTGTTTGTATTCGGACGGGGAGACAGCAGAGTGAGAGAGAATGGCGGAAATAAGGGAGAGACGGGGGGGTGGGGGGGGTTCATCCAGCAGCCAGCCGGGCCGCCGGAGTTTAGACGGATGGCCGGTCACCTCGCTCCACTTTGGAGGATAATGACTGGTTGCTTAGCAATGACCCACCCCCACCCACTCCCAGACTTGCCTCCACAGTAATCACTTTTTTCCTCCGAAAGATTTCATAAATAATTATGATGTGGCTCCTGGTTTTATTTAGCTGAGTGGGATGAGGGTTGGAGCTGGAGAATTTTGTGTGTCGGTGCTTATCCAGCCCTGACTTTTGATGAATGCAGAGCTGTGCCCGTGCATGTATCTGCCAACACGTGTTTCTATCCGCTTTGTTGGTGGACTCGTACTGCCCCCAAAGCAGATGTTATGTCCACGATTCCTGTCCAGTAGTTGGGAGCGTCCTACCCTTGACCTAAGAAAACGCTGCAGCGGTAACTATGTGTTCCTCCAACATACACAAGGAAACATTCGCTGTCACATAGTCCTGTTGTCTTGATGGGCGACCAGAGGCCTGTGAGCGCTGCTTCCCGTGAGCTCTTAGGTTTATTAACATTTTTATTGAGCTGAATAAATTGCTGACCTTTTGTGGCATAATGAATAGCCTGGTTCGCTTAGAACAAATTTGAGTTTTGGCACAAGTGACTGGCATCGGTCCAAACTGTTTAACTCATGATTTGCTGTGTATTTATTCAGCAGGTTACAACATTTAATACTGCTAAGTGTCCTCCCAACATTTCAGCACAGTTTTTGCTGTTTAGTTTCCACTCTCAGTCATCACAAGGATGCCGCTCACCCGGCTCTTTTTAATTTTTTTTCAGGTTTTCCAGGTGACTGATTGAATTGGGCAGAATAAAGATACATTTTTAGAATGTGGCTCCGGTTTAAAATAAGTTTAATCAAAAACAGGCACTGGGGTTGGCTCAAGTCCAGAGTATTTTTAATACAATTATCCTCTTTGCCTTTTGGAAGTAGACCCCCCCCCCAATTTCCCATTTAATTAGAAAAAATGATAAAATTCAGTAGAAACTTTATATTTTTATATTAAAATGTTACTTCTTTGTGTTAAAAGGGTGTGGCTCCTTAGACAAATGAAATGTTTTGACTCATGCCTGGCAGTTGGTGGTATCTTTGCACATTCTTGACAAGTTGGATTTCCAATTTACAGGAATATCTTTTATCACTGAGGCTTCTTTAAAGAACATCAGCCGTGTCTGATATTTGCCCATCTGTGCTTTCACTCCATCTCCTGTTCTGTGCCATCTTCCCTTAACCAGGCTCATGCACCATTGGTAAAAATTGACAGCCTCGCACGTCCTGGGAACTTCATACGGATAAAATAAACATACATCACCACCCCCTTCCCTCATCTCCGTGGCATGCTTCTGTTGCTGCGTCTACAGAAACAGCTGTCCAGCTGTCACGGCAACCAGCTAGTCAGCCACTCTCAGAGGCAACATCTGTGGAGACTGAACGCGCAAGGGCAGCCTGGCGTTCTCTGCCTGTCCCTGAAGACCCAGGAAATATGTCAGGCCTTTTAGCTACACATTACCAGTGACCACATCAACCGTGTCGCCGACTTTTGATTGAGTGTTATCAGCTCTTTGGCCACTTAAGCCATCAAACAGACACTGATAGATCACAGCTATCCTAAAAGAAAAAATCAAAATATTTGACTGTACAGCTCCAAAAAGACAATTTTCCAAAAAAATAAAAAAGAAGAATCAACCCATTATGGTGTCCATTAATAGTCATCTGCTCATGCATGGATGTGTGAATGTGAGTGCATGTGTGTGTGTAAACAAAAATCCTAAAAAATCCCAGCGAGTAAGGTGCAATGGCCTGGAACTGACGAGAACCCACTGGGAGAGTCTTTCCTTGATGTACCCCCCCCCCCCCCGCTCCACCATCTCTCCCTTCCTGGCAGCGGAGTGACGGTGAGGCGTGCGGCGGGGGGCACAGAGCCATGTGATTGGGGAAATGAGCAGAGCTGCGGTCCCTTCTGTCAGCCACAAACCAGGCTCAGGGACATCGCATGGGACTCTCTCCAGGGAAGGAGCAGAGGGAAGAAGTGGGAAAGCAGCTGTTTAGTGTTTTTCTCTCACTTCCATGGCAGCTCACTTGTGTTTTTCTCACTCTGTCATCTTCTCCGTGGCTGTCATTAGCTTCTGTCATACTTTTTTTTTAAACAGATTTTCGGAGCAACGTTTTCTGTCGGGGATGTATGGATGTCGGACGGGAAATGTTAGGGGGCAGAGAGGAAAATTACTCGTGGCAAAAGTCTCCCAGCGGGCAGCGGAGCTGTGGGCATCGCCACACACCCGTCTCCCCTGATGAGCTCCCTTTTGTGAAGGAACAGCTCCGAGCAAACCCGCCTGAGATTAAAGCTCCGATTGTCTTACATTCCTGTTTTTTTTTGGCACTATTAGGATCTTAATTTCTTCATCACTCCTCTTGATAACTGGGGGCCTCTCAGGCATGCTACGCCTCTCCATACAGACAGCTGCAGATTCATCCGGGCTGTGGGCGAGGTTTGATGGATCTTGTTTGCTGAAGCTGAGAGAATGGCTGCTATCTCAAATGAAGTGCCACTTAAAGCTTGTCTTTTAGTCAGCTTTCCATTTTGCGTCCCGTCTCTAGCTGCAGCACTCGGCTGCCAATTGTAACGGGGATGGAGAGGAAGACATTTGGTGATTACACATTCTGTCATGATTGAGGGGCGAAGCCTGCAACTCCATGCAAAACCAAATTCCATATGGCTGTCGTGAAGTCTCTGCACAGTGACTTTCAAACAGTCCCCATCCTGATGACAGCAAAATCGCCTGCTCATGACTTATCGTTTTATCATTTAAATTTACTCCATTGATGCTTGCTGCCGTGATTGACGGCTTTGCCTGAAAGCCACAGCTATCTCAATTGAGACACAACAGCCAGTTGGTAACCGTGACAATGGTCTCTCTTCTTTGCCTTGTTTTCACACATTTTCTGCTGTCAAAGAAACCTCACCGATTGCTTCTTTGCCAAGACAGCATCCTATTAATCTTTTAAATAAGGGCCGCCGCCCAGCAGCATTGTTTGCAGAGAATCAAGAGGAGCATGTGAGACCACACTGAAAGGAGAAAAAGGGGGCAGCCGGGGCTGAATCTGTTGTAGCAGGAAACCCGACCGTCCTTTAAGCTAACAATATTAGAAATCTAATAGCTGCTGTGGGGAGAGATGGTGTTGAGGTTTGAATATTGCCAGCACACTCTGGCCCCTGTTGATTTCTGTGCAGGGTCTATTGTCTTCTCTCGCTCTCCGCCTGGTTCTCCAGGTGCATTTCTGTTTATGGCCCTTTTTGTTTCCTGTGCATTTATCGATTCCTTTCAGAGTGATTGGAGTAGGCTGCTTTATTTTTCAGTTCAAATAGCATAACAACAGCATATGTCACTGACACATTTTGATGTGACACAGGGAAGGTAAAATAACCCATTATTGTACTTAGTTGACAGTTCACTGAAACAATGCACAGAAAGGATTTTGCTGCCCCCTCTTTGGGTCTGTCTTGCAACAACACAAATACGTAGAGAGGTATAAATAAAAGAAAAAAGCAATCCTACATTGGTTTTGCGGAGTGTTCTTTCACTCTTGTTTCATGGTCACGGCTTTAGTGTTTAATTAGGTGTGGTTTGTGAATGCGTGGAAGTCTTTTGGAGGCTCCTCTTGTCAAGTGTTTGTTAAAGCCGAATTGCTGCAAGGCGTCTGACACCCTGTGCTTTGTGATGAGTGCCTTCCTGTGCAAAATAGCCCCATAAACCAAAGCTCTCAATGAGGAACATTTGGCATCTCAGTCACAGGAATGTTAATGCCATGTGAGAGGACAGAAATTATAGGATGTGTTCATACCTTCCTCAAGTCTTTGTCCTCTCTCTGCCCATGGAAACCCAGTGAGGCAGGGCAACTTAGATGACTAATTGACTCTCAGGTCAGAGCCACATGATAGCAAGACTGCTGGTCAATGGAAATGGATATACTTTCTCCTAGAGTGAACCACGACTTCTTTGTGTTTTGTCTGTGTGGTCATGGTCTAGTGCACACACACACACGCGCGCGCACACACACACACGCACAGGAGTGATTGAGCGTTTAGCTGCTCATAGCTCTTCATGCTTCATGGTCCACCGTGGCTTTCCTGCTCCAAAACACAGGCAAAACGTCCACAAAAAATTGAAAATCGTTATATCGCTGCTACAGTAATGTATAATTTTTTTCTTGACTTTGATGATGTTTGTGAGAAATAAATAAAAGGTTGAGAAGTCAAAAATTGCCGTGTTCAAAAACACGGAGGCTTTTTCTCTCCCGGTATTTCATGGGACTTTGTGACCAAAGGGTGTTGCAGTGACTTTTCCTGAGTTTTATGCGCTGTTTGTTCATCCTCAAAGCTGAGCGAGTGTCTGTAACACCTGGTCCTTGAAACGTGCGTCTCTTCCCTCTGAGCGAGCAAACGCGTCTGCAGAGCGGTGTCTTTTTTACGCTTGTTTGCAGGTTAAACACAAACAGCGCTGTCCCAAACGGCCAGCTCCCCCTCCTCACCTCCCGATCGGGATCCCTGGCAACCGGCCTGAGCGCCACGAGCCTCCTCCCCTGCACCCCCTGTCCAGAGGAGATTATTGTGGTCCTCTCTGTTCTTCTGGTTTCAAAGTGCTCGCATAGCTTGACCGTGTCAAAGCACGCCCCTCCTTCTTGACCCCTCCTCCCAGAGACGGCACTCTTGACCTGCTGCCCCATTGTCTGCGGCGGGGATGGATGGGGAGCCGCCTCTTCCAGCGCGATCCTTCACTCAATAGCCGCTCCATCTGTTGACTGCGTGACTCTGGGTTACAAGCGGGGATTTTGCTCCGTCTGTGCAGGGTGTGAAAGGAGCTATCTCAGGGGGCTTCCTGAATAGGGGTTTCCAAACGGCCGTAGAAGGGTGTTGGGATGCTCACACCCCGCCCTCCGCCCATCCTCAGCCCAGCACAGCCGGCTGGGAGTGCAGGATGAGAGGCCTTCATTGTGCTTGTTCACAGGCCCCCAGGCAACAGGGTCACCTTGTCCCCAAACAAACGCTGCCCTCACTGGAACTGTTGGCACTGTGTGTGAGTGTGTGTGTGTGTTCTTGCATGTTAAGGGGGAGTGGGTATTTGAGTATAAGAATGTATCATCAGGAAGAGGGCAGTGGCCTTGCCTTTTGAGAGCATTTATCTTACATCTCTGCCTTTCACATGAAGACCTATTCAGTGCAACTGGTGTGTGTCAGGACATCACAGATAGGGAACCACTCCGGGCTGCTATACAGGTCAAACTGCTCTCACCTACCAAGCTATTAATACCATTTTCTATTACGTTTCTGTCCTCACTATATAGGGGGAAAAACATTTAGAATTCTTTTTTGTCTCTTGAAGTTGCATTCGGGTGAAATGTTCGTGGAGCCCGGTTTTGAGCTTTTGGCACAGGCCTCTGCCGTGGTTAGGCCTCTTTAACAGAGGCTTTTAGTGAACAAAAACAGAATCTCTGCCTGTTTTGACAGCTGGTTCACCTTCAGTAATTAATGTAGAAATTGCAGTCTGCCACGCATTTGTGCTGAGGTCCTCTGTCTGTGTGCGTGGGAGTTGATGTTTGGCATTTTTTGTGTAACAGAAAATAAGCTGGATCCTGCCCTTTGTGTTCATTGTTATGCTCTCTTTCCCAATGATGCCAGAATTTGGTCTGGAAGGGTTGTGTTTTGGAAAATGCACTTGTAACTACAGTGCTATTTTGCTGTAGTTACAACCAGACACTTTCATCCCTGGTTTCCTGCTCTGTGAGCCACACTTTTATCACGGTGCTGTGTACCTGTCAGATAGAGCGGGACGTCCTCCACATACCTTTACTTCAGTTAAGATGATTAAAGTGGCATGATCGCTCTGGTCCCGTCTTCTCCACATGCGTGTTCATTCCCACTGTTGTTCTCAGGCTGAGAAAACACCGAATCAGACAGAGAAGCAGGTTTGAGCTCAGAGGCCCCTCGGCAGATGAGCCGGAGAAGGAGGGGGTTGTTCGGTGGAATGAGCATTGGTAGGAAACTGCAGTGACAGCAGAATGAATAAATTGAAAAATTCTCTCATTGTAAATTGTCTATCGCTCGTGACAAACGATCTGATAGGCGAGCAGCCTGGGTTTCCGACGCATCCGTCCCAATAGAGCTGTGAATAACTGGTCTATCTCCACACTGCTTAGCACTGGCCCCGCACTTAATAATTCATACAGTGTGAAATATTTTCCCCAGTACAGATATGCCAAAGAGCTGCCGCCAGCAGGCGGGGGCGGTGAAGAAGGTGTCCCTGTGGTGCTAATTTGGGGGATGGTGACGTGCATAGATTTCTAAGGGGGCTCTGGTTTAGAGGAGATGCCTTAGACACATTTGCTCTCCTGTACGCTCTGTCTGTCACTGGAAAGAGTTGATCTGAAGATGCACAGCGAGAGCATTCAGACGACATTTAGCCAGTGGCTGATCTGTCTGGGATCGGGTAGGGGAGGCGCGGCCCCATTTAAGTGGACCGAAGGCACTTATCAGTGACTGCAGGGACAAAGGAAGGGGGGGGGGGGGCAAAGCAGCTAAGTACTTTTGTGTGTTTGCCCCGGTAAATGTTGTGGTTGCAACTGACATCAGTGGCAGCAGGTGTTTGTGGACATCTGCTTTTTGTGTCCTGTTTCCATCAGGTGACTCCTCCGGCCTCAGGCTTCTTCAGGAGTTCAGCCCTCCAAAAAAAAAAAAAAAAAAAGATAAAAACTCCAACGGTCTCTGACCTTATCGCCCCCCTTCAGAGCTCACACCAACCTAAGCCATAAAGCCTCTGCTTGCATGTGCGTGCATGACCACGAGCAGATGTGTTCCTGAATGTGACAGTGTCATATTGCTGTGTGCGTGTGGTTTTGTGTGGCTCGTCCTGCAGCTCAGTCCTGTACGAACTGGGTTTTTATGGTTCGCATTCAGGCCCTGATACCAATTATGCAAACTATTAAAAATTTAAGGGGGACAGTCTTTTATAATTTAATCCTAAAGTAATAGATTCTATTAAAAATGCATGAGAGGAGCTTTATAGATGGAGCTAGAATTAGTGTCTATCAAAGACTCCAGTCAAGGATGCAGGTGGAATGGGCAGCAGGAGTGTTGGTATTGCCTCATTATTCAAACAGGATATGATTACCATAGAGCGCCAGTCCCTCAGAGCAGACACACCGCTCACTTGCCACCGTGATCACAAGCACGAGGCTCTTCAGAGAAAGATCTCCTCTTCACTGGTGAAATGAAACTGCGTTTAGACTTCCTGCGATAACTTTCTCAAATAGGATTTGAGATGACATGCCATTTGTCGTGCTTTAGGGCACTCTGTCACTGAGGTGCTCTTTGTCGTCTTTTGTTTCTCCTGCATTTTGCTCAGATTGTCTCGTGTCCTTGCTGAAAGCATGTAGAAGGTGTTCAAGCATGAAAACAGGAAGCCTGCAGGGTTGTAACTTAATGGCTCGAGCTGGAAGCGAGAGGCAGACCTCTCAGCAGCCTCACTGCTCCTTGGTTTACCCCACAGAGCTTCCTGAACATGTCTGAATATCAACTGTATTTGCACCATCTATAACAAAAATTTCACAAGCTTGAGGTTTTTTTTTATGCATCACCATTTTGAAGAAGTGCCAAAAGTTTGCTTTCATTTCATTTTGGAATTTGTTTGAAAATCAATGCAGGTGGAGAGCTGCGGTGATATCGTAGCCAACCCAGAAAATGCTCTGTGATTACTGATGTGTGGCAATACTGAAAGGGCCAGTAAAAAAAAAAAAGAAAAAAAAAAGAAAATCCCCATGAAGCTTTTATGGATTTTAAGTTCTGCCTCAGAGGAAGATTCCTAGCCTTTTTGATGTAATGGTTGCCTGTTTATGAAATAAATCCAATGGGTTTAATCGATCATCTCCATGGAAAGGTCAAGTGGAGAAGCTCTGGTGTTTGAAGTGCTTATCCCATGGAGGAGTGCCAGAAGTGTGACACCTCTGTATGAGTGGGCAGGGGCAAGCAGATTAGTGATGGACAGGGTGGCCCGGAGGGATGATTTAGGGAGATTCAGCTCTAAATACTCTCTGTATATCAGTGAGGGACTCAGCCATAAGCTGCCTTCCCCCAAATCTGCATTTTCAACAGAAAAGCATATTAATAGATTAAATAGAACATTTACAAAAAAGAAAAGGGAAACATTAAAGAAGGGGGTCACAGCTGGTGATGAGAAGTGAACAAAGGTTTCGGTTTTGACCTCCTGTCCGCACTTTGTGTTTAATGTTGCTCCAAGTTACCAGTTGGTCCCATCCCTACTGCAGTCTAATCTAATCTGTATAGGGTGACTGTGGGCAGCATCTGTGCTCAGAGTTGAAATACGGCTTTTTCTCTGCCTAATCCTCTATCCAGGGATCACACACTAGGGTGAAGACAATTACCAGCCTGCTTTCTCATGCTAATGGAATCTCTAACTAGATCTTACCGAAAGACGAAAAATAGACGGAGGAGGAAGAGGAGCGGGGACAATGGCTCAGAAAGATGACCCAACTAAAATGGGTTTTTAGATTACCATTTAATTATTGATAGAGACCCAGTTGTAAGGCCTAAGGTCAGGATTTGGAGAGCATTATCAAAGAGAGGAGACAGATTACGGAGTTATTTTGGTGTGTTTTGGGGGTCAGGCCGTTGCTGAGAAAGGGGTGATGTTAATGACATATCTGTAGCTATGTGCCGGGTAACCTGCCTTTCACCTATTTTATCACCTGCCTTCAGCAAGGTGTCTGGAGTGGTTTTAAATTGCATTAACATGCAGGAATTTATAGATTGCCTCCCCTGGCATTTCTGCAGGGAGGGGAAGAGAGTATTACGGTCTCCATCTGCACTAATTACTGGGTCTTGGCAGTGTTACCTGTCTCTTGTGAAGGACAAACTAAGGCACAGCGCTGTAACACGCAGCTCATCTGCTGGGGAGTCTTCAGGAGATAGGTCTCTGAGGCCCTTTTACTTGATATGTTTGATGCCTGACTATAATAAAAAAAAAAAAGATCTTCGGGAACTATCAATAAACTACACGACTGCCCAGATTGCCTTATCTACCTGAGAATGAAAGACCGAGAGACTTCCCACCTGATTTGAGCGATAGCTGCACGTGTGTGCACGCTCTTGTAAATCCACTGGCTCAGATGAATGTTTTAAGAACACATCTGAACGGGTGCACACCATCTTTGGGTTCCTCAAAGGTGGCTTTGAAACCTGGAAAGAGAGCAAGTCTTTGGTTTACCAAAGAAATCATAGGAGCAATGAAATTAATCAAAATCCTTAAGAGTTGGAGATAATCAGTCTGAGCGTATGCTGTGATCTCAGCGATGACCCCCGCTTCTTAATTCTCTCCTTGGATGGTCAAGCTTGCTGATAGCTTCAGCTTTTATATGGCTGCTTTTGTCATGGAAAGCATCTTCCGTAATAATTCATTACAGCCTCTTTCACAATCCCTGGAGGCCTTACACCGACACTTTGCCCAGAGATCAGTGCTTTAACCGGCTGCCTTGATATATTACAGCAACCCGCTCATTGCCAGGGTTCTTTTCAGCACCAAATCTGCATGCAGTTATTCCACAGCCCGCTGCGGGCTTCTCGGGTTTCAATATTTGTCTGTCAGCCTTTCAGACAGACTTCTTGGATCACTGCAGCACAAACATTTTCTGATGTTTGTGCCATCTGTGCCTTTAGCCAGCAGGTGATTACCAACCGCAGGCTTACCTCCCACTCTATCCAACTGGATTCCCTTGGCTGGCATGGTCAAGGCCAGCTTCTACAGGGAGAGGGATGACAACATCTGGAGTAACTGGGGGAGGGACTGCTGAGCCTCTGTGATGGAAAATTCAGTGAGGAGAAAATATGTTGGGGGTAAAGTCTGCTACCATTCCTGACATGCTAAGCTGTGAGGGCTTGTGTCATCCCCTCTTTTTTTCTTTTTTCTTCATTTCCAGTGGAGTAACAGGGCTTTGTCACACTTGAGAAATATCACACGAGATCAATGTCAACATTTCAGCGGTGCACTGTTTGATTGCCTGGTCCCTTCAAAACGCACTAATGTTATGCATGACTGGGTATTGGATCTGTGACACCCTCCAGTAAAAGACAGTGGGGTTGTGGTTTGGACCATGGGAAATGGGAATTGGGGTCACCTTTGCCTCTGTAGAAAGTGATGTTTGGACTCAGCCTTCAGCAAGCGAGAAGAAAATCACATTGTTTGAATTTAATTATATTGCATTGATTTATTGAACACCCATTAAAAAGTGCACGTTTTGAGGCAGGAGCAATTTTTCTCAAAGGTTTTAAAAAAAAAAAAAAAGATTCTTTCTCCTCTTTTCTCTTGCCTGCTCATTCCATTTCATCATGCATTGACATAAGCCTTTCTTTGAAGTTCAGGAGCCAAGCTAAGGAATGACAGCACAACAAACAATGAACAAAACGCACACAAAAAGACAATGAACACTTTTTGAATATTCAAGTAAGCCACCACAGGATTGGAAGAGGGGGGAGAAAGAAACATTGTTTTACTGTAGTCGTGTTATGCCTTGAATGGACCTGTCTGGGACAATAAAGGATTGTGTCACATAGGAATAAGACATTTTTCAGTATCAACATTGTGTGTAATAAGGTTTTCCGAGAAAATATAAATCCCTGCATGAAAAGCAGAAAGCTTTTTTCTCACATCTGGGTGAAGTTAGCATGGAGGGCAGGTGAATTATGTCTGAAGTCTTTCCCAGTGATGCAAAAAAAAAAAGGAACAGGAGTTTCTTTATTCTCATAAAGATCTAAGTGTAGTTTTAATGTATCATTATGTTTGACAGTATTCTGGTCTATTGTTAGTCAGCAGTTAAATATGGACTTCACATTTGTTCAGTTGGTTCCAACCTTCACAGGGATTAGATTACCACTGATTCAGCTTCACTGTGAAGCAATACAACAAAGGCTGCAATAAAAGGAGAGGAGGATGTGTTTCCCCTGCGGTTTGTCTGACAATCTCAGGCCGCATTCTCATTGCTCAACGTCCCTCGCTGCCACGAGCGGGAGTGCAGAAGCTCAGTCATGTTGTAAGAGCACCTTGATTGTACAGTGTTGGAAATTAGTGGACTCCAGCCAGAGCGGCATGCGAGTGCTTTTATGTACGAAGGCGACGCATTTCTAAATCTGAACAGTAGACCTGCCAAAACAAAACTGTAAAAGCAATGGCTTCTTCGGTCAGTTTGAATCTTTAAGTGCTCTCTTACTTTCACTGCATTGAAACCAAACATTTCTTGTCAAACTCTGGAGAAACCCTCTTTTTTCTATACTTATGTTACCTACTTGGGCTCAGAGTGTTTCTTCTTTCTGCCTATTTCTTAGTAAATGTTATTCTTTTTTTTAAGATTACTGAGTTTGCACCTGGACCAAAGTAACAAATTTTTTCCACTTCATGTTTTTTACATGTGTTGTAGTAATTAGAAAACCTCCTTGAATCCATTTGAATCAATGACAGTCTGTCGTGTTAAAAGTTTCCCCTTTGGCATCTCTTAGAGGCAAAGCGATATTTGTATTTTTGCTGATAAAAGGACATTAAAAACTCTGCCATCAGCGGCGTCATTACTCTGTCAAGTAACCCACAGAGACTAGAATGTAAATGCTACATGGGATCGATCAGTGTGAAGGTCAGGCTGATGAGGCTGGGCTTGCTATAGCCCCAGTACTGCTCACCAAAAAGCGGAGATGTGAACAGAGCCATTTCTTAAGATTTATATAACTAATGCTTTGGTTATTCCCACAGAAAGCTGCACATGTAATACTTCAGGGAGCTGTCAGCTGATTGCTTCCTTGTACTGCAGGAGCTGATGCATTGTTTCCCTCACCAGCTCGAGAAGCCCCGCTACTGTGAGGCAGAGCTTGTTATGAATCTTGGGCGCAGGGGCAGGTGTAAAGAATGAGCAGAGCCCCATGAGCTGCCCCACCAAGATAATTTAGTGTTTCTCATCAAAGGAAATGAGCCAGTCTTAACAGGAGCCCACTGTAAGCCGGGATCTGTCAAATTTTAGGGATTAATGAACTCCTATGGAGGTGCTAAATGCACTCACAGCAACATCAAGTCCTCCTCGAGGTTTATGAGGGTTTTGCATTATGAGCTACGCAGCTCTGATTGGCTCTGATTACTACGCCACAACTCTGTTTCGGTGGGTTTTTCATTACCAATGCGACCTGAACAGAAATATGAGCGGTCCGTGACATAATTTGTAATCAACACAAGCAACAACGAAGAAAAACGCTACAACGATGTATACCGGCTGAACCTGGACTATGCTGTTGGTCTGTTTATCAGGCATTTCCAACGTTGACGATCACAGAAGTAAGTGAATTGAATGCTGAAGGATTTTTATATAAAGGCAGGGTTCATGTGAAGGAGTCACTTCCTTGACTCACTGAGTCGTGTGTCGGCCTGGCCAGTCGGCACCCAGCAGTAGGTGCTAAAACTGTAACTGTTAGGAGGCGCCAGCCCATAATATATACAAAAAAAACTAGGAAAGTCAAGTCAGGCAGCGCTGAGTAGGCACAAATGGAAAACCCTCTTTATTATCACTGTGAGGTTTGGGTAGACGTCTGAAACTTTGCTCTCAGTGTCCTCAAAGCCAGGTGATTCTATTTATTTAGTTGCTTTCAGGTTGCCTTTTTTAACCAGCATTGTATTCTCTTCAGTCACTTTTTTTGGTGTCTAGCCTTCTTTTTCCTCGGTTGATTTGTGATTGCTCTCTGCTTTGTGATCTCTTTTTAAGCTCCAATGAAACCGGCACTGCTCAAGATGCAGTAGTTGGCTGTGAAGTCAATTAGTCCTCATTGCTATTACAGGGTTGACATTAGTCTAGGCAGGCATGTTTTGATTAGAGATGACAGACGACTCGCTGCTATTGGACTGCCAGACATTCCTCACCCTTCATCCCATGGGCGAACCTATTGAAGCTGACTGGAATATGGAAAGCTAGCAGCTGAGTGCTTCTGCCAAGATGCCCTTCATCTGCCGAGGAACCGCTTATAAACACAACTGCTCGGCGTACGGGGGTGTTTAAGCCCCAGTAACGGTGACATGCTACATCACATATATAAGATTCAGCTGCCAATATGTTATTCCGGCACTGTATATCATGGCAGCGATGCCCAATCTGTGGGCCTTTTTCACACAATGGCCTTTTGTTCTGCAGGTTATTTATTGTGCTGGTGTGAGGTTGTGCAGAGCTGGTGGGTGAGTGCATCCAGGGGCTTATATTGTTAGGGAATCAGTGGCTCTTGTTTGTGGAACTGGGAGGGTTTGTTAACAATGCCTTTTTTATGTCCCACAGTGCGTGCCTGTCGGCAAACGTCCCCTCAGAATTTTTTGTTTGTGTGCGGTTTTGTTATTGGTGTGTTTGTGTGTGGATCAGGGTCGGTGCGCATAACCCTCTCTTTGTGTCCCACATCCAAATAGAGCAGTTTTATATCGGGCACATGTGAGTATTAGTGTCTGGGTGTTTTGAATATACTGTATGAGTGCAAATTATTTAGTGCTGGTGTGTGGAAAGTGCTGAGCCGAAAGGGGTTTACTGGTAGTCCTTTCTAATGGAGCCTTTCACTCTCCTTCCATTCATGTGACGGTATGGTGATGGAGAAGGGGGAGCAAGGGATTAACGGGGT
Source organism: Menidia beryllina (assembly GCA_013363375.1). Taxonomy (NCBI): domain Eukaryota; kingdom Metazoa; phylum Chordata; class Actinopteri; order Atheriniformes; family Atherinopsidae; genus Menidia; species Menidia beryllina. Next base: position 2,442,659 of record JABUIW010000162.1, on the reverse strand, counting down.
AGAGGCAGTGCCTTGTTAAAGAAAAAGAAAGGGTTTGAGTGTGTCGATTGGATTAACTTGTTTGGGCTTATTAGGATGGGAGACACAGCAGCTTGTTAAAAGCACTGCATGGGGTGTCCCATAGTGAGATGGCAGGGTCACCATTCAATTAGGATGGAGCCCCGCCCCGAAGCATTGTGCAGCCTGACTGCCAGGCTCCTGACAGTCAAAGGCTGAGTTTCACTCAATTCTTTCAGGAAGCCTGTAAAAATGATTTGCAGGTAACATTGGTATCGATTCTATCTTTAAACTCAAACTTAGAAAAAAAATTGGGCACATTTTCAACACCGCAAAGGGGTGCTGACAACATTGATATTTGAAGATATGGATGCATATGGATTCGGATCACTTTATCCATGTTCTCATATTTGCCCATGGAGATTGTGGCAAAGAAATACTGTCTCCACTCCTTGCAGCTGATTTCCTAATAGTCCTGCACATTTCATTTTTTAATTTCCGGTTTACTTTTGTCCGATTGGTTTAGATTCTGTGTTCAAATTACTGCCGAAGACATGGATGTTTATCTGCAGCTCTCATGGAGAAAACACAACATCATACACACATTTTTTTGAGTTACTGCCAATGACTCATAACCAAAGTCTTTAAGATCTCTTTAGGGATCCAAAATTGATAGTGGCCATTGATTCATTTTAACCGCTCTGTGAGGCAGCTACCACAGTTTAGTGGAGGATCCCACAGTCCAATCAAAAGATTTCTTTTTCTGAAAGTCATACTTGTATCTACCACAATCTGCTGGAGCAGCTATTAGAATGTGTGGGACCAGCCCTCTGATTCAATGACCTTGGTTTTAAAAGGCGTAGTTACATTTAGAAAACTGGATGTTTGTCATAAATTTAGTTTAGCTTCTCAACTATACCACAGAGATGATTTGGCATATTTTGTGGAACAGCACTGATGTTGGCTGCAGATGTGTGTGTAAGTTTCATGCAATGCTGCTCTGGTATTCCCAGAATTTCTATTTTAATTTAACATTGTAGTCCAAAGTTCACAGATATTAATTCTGCTTGTACTTTTACTGTTTATTTATTCATATAACTCTATGAACAACTGATTTTTTGTAAAAAAAAAAGTACTTTATTTTTTCTTTTTTCCTTTTTTTTCTCTCAAACCTAAGTCATGTTTTAATTTGTATCTAAACTTTGTACTAAATGTTTATAGCCAGTCCTGACTATCGGCTACATTAGTCTTTTTCTTTAAGCATGTGTAGCTGAACATACACACACCAGATTTATTCACCCATGACCACCCTGTTACACCCCACACTTGGCAGGATGCTTATCTGAGCAGACAGCTTTGGGCGCGGGGAGCCATCTCCTCTGATCTCCTCTGCAGTTTAAGAACCTTTTAACTAAGAAATAGCCCTCTGCCAAACCCACCACCTCTTGATTCCGGCTTATTCCCTCATCTCGTGGGACTGATCTTCCGCCCCCATTGCAAACCCTACAGCAGCGTTAGCAGAAGGGGAAAGAGCCGATAGACATCCTGGCTTTTGAGATATCCCCGCGCTGGTGTAACAGGAGACCTGTGAGTGGATTTGATGAGTGAATGAAGTGCAGGTGGTGTTTTGAGCAGAGTGTAGGGGAGAGAGTGTGTCTATCCACTCGCATTCTCTCACACCTTCACAGAGATTGACCTCGGCAAGACATACTATTTTCAGGGCTGCCGGGCTATGGGTCACAGGCTTTTGGTTTCCGAGATAATTTCCTTCCACTGATAGACATCTGCTAAGTACCACAATAACCTAATAGGAGGAGATGAGGGGACAGGCGGACATGACAAACAAGCCGAAGACTTGCTCCTTTTGCCTTGCTCTTAAAGGCAATAATGGGAGAAAATTGGTTCCTAAAATTGAATTGAAAAAAAGCGGGTCTCTTTCAGCAAAGTATAATGCCTCCGTATACATTTGCTGAGCAGCAAATGGAGAAAAATGGAGGGTAGTTACACGATTGTCTTTCATTTCAGAGAGAAAACGGTGGTGGTATCCACCGTTAAGACTAGCTTTTAGTCTCAATCTGCACCACACGTCTGCTGCCTCTCTCTCAGCCACTATCTTTGAACAAATGGACTGTGAGGATGGGCTCGTTGTGAAATTAGTATCCTCACAGAGAGAACACAGAGAAAGGATTATGTGAATAGCCAGTAATGAGCTCAAAGTGCCAGTGTGTTTGGGCCAGGCCTGCCTGTGTGCGAGAGGAAATGGCACTGTGAGCGACCTTTTTGGTCTTTTTTTCTCCTTCTTCTCCTTTTTTTTTTTAACTCAAGCACCTGGCGAGACATAGAGCGGTCCCTCTATTCCATTTGCAACGTGTGTGTGTGTGTGTGTGTGTGTGTGTGTGCGCGAAAGAGAGTGAACAGTGCAGATTTTATTTACCTATATTTATCAGAGAGATGCATTTGAGTGCTTTTCTCACTGTCAGCTTTGAGCTAAAAGTGTTGTTTTGTGCTGCTTGTGTAAGGCTGTAAAAATACACTTGATTTAGAGTGTTAAGTGCATTGTACATGCCTGAGGGTCTGAAGTCAAACGCGACGTCTTTAGGAAACGCTTCTGTGGAAAAAAAGCTTTTTCATAATTGAAAGGCGGAATTCTTTTTACAGGGTTGATGCATCTCTCTAGCAGCTGCTCCTGGACTTTAACTCAGGAAACTCAATATAGGAGACCAAGATGTTCTTGTCTATCATGTTAACCTTGTTCATTCGTCTATCAATCGTAAAGCCCATCAAACTTTGGCTGTGAATTTGTATCCTACTTCCTGTATCCTAGTAAAATTTAGAAGCTCTATTTGGATGATTTTCTATTTTTGAAATGGGGTTTTCTGTGGTTGGAGGATGTGAATTCATGTTGTCAAATGTCTCAATAGTTTAACTGTATCTGTAAAATCAAAGGATGCATTGTTCAGAAATATTAGGGGATCCTTTATAGTCGAAGGATGTGGCCTTTTCTGAAAACTGAAAGTAAATTTAATTTCCTCAAAGTAATTGTTGTCCTTATCTGCCAGTGGTCTCTAAAATGACACCAAATTCCAATGATTGTCATGACTTGTTGTGTTTACATCCTGGTGTGCAGGTGCAGTGGTGCGGTGTCATTTGTAAAGGTTTGATATGACTGAATGTCTCAGTTATTGTTTTGATATTTCCGTGGTTTGTTGTTGTGATCGATACGATGCTGTTTTCTACAAATGAGCGAGAACACGAGGCACAGCCTTTTGCCGCCAATCTTTAATCTATCCTGTTATGTGTCTGCACTTCCCCTGATACGAACAACCACAAGATCCCATTAGGGAGACTTTGACCACAACACTGGGGATCAGAGGCTCTGAATGTGTTCAACTCATATTCATCAAATAGTTTGTATAGATAATTTTCCCTTTGCGCTTACCAGACATTGTTATGGTGTTCCTCGGGATTCTGGACTACATATAATCATGATAAACGTGAGGAAACAAAACAGGTCCTGAATTCAATGGCTTGTCTAAGAGACATTATGGCATAAATGCACTGTTATTCCCTCCTTATGAAGCCAGAAAAAAAATGCTGGCATAATCCTTTAGACCATGCACACAGGGACTCACTATCTGAACATGAAGGTAGTTTCTATGGTGTTATTTTGTCTTCTACCTCTGTTGTCAGAAATCTTAGTCATGTTTCAGTAGAATTTATCTTTTCAGTTCACATGTCAAACAGGTCCTCAGAGCAGCCTTCTTTCATCTGAAAAATATCATCAGAATCAGAAACATCCTGTCAAAGCAATGCTGAAAAGCTGGTCTGTGGCTCTATCGCATCTGGGCTCGACTACCATGCTACCGTTTCAATGGGAAATCAAAAGATTCAATGCAAAAAATCAATCAAGGCGAATGGCTTCCGGATAAACATGGAATGCATATTTAAATTCTTGCCAAAGAAAGCTATTAATGGCCAAGCTTTGCTGCACATTTATCTTATTGCTCTGTGATCTCAGTGCTGGTGGAACTATGTTCCACAATTTAAACTCCCTCAATGATTTAAAAACAAACCTAAAAACCCACCTCATTCATAGTGTGTTTACTTAATTTGTTTGGAGTTGTTGTCTTAATAATTATGTTTTTATTCTATTTTGATGTTTTTGTTCACTTAGTGTTGCGCTTGCAAAGAGCTACTTAAATAAAACTGAGCGGAGTTGTGTTGAGTTAATCTTGTAATTGCTTTCTTTCATTTGAAATGATAATCTTTAAGACTAAGTGATAGGCTGATGGCAGGTGGCTAAATATTAATTTAGTGATTCACAGGGGAAATGAATAACGGAGGACTAGCCTTTGACAGGTGCATGAGGAATCATTTTTCAATAATCTGCAACGCATCATGGCAGGAGATGCTGACAGCATAGATGAAATATTTGCCTCCGTTCTTTGTTTTAATATGGGAAGAGACCAGCTCAGATGGAAACAATAGTGTTTCATTTTGATGTGTTTTGGTCGAGAGATTCAAAGCTAAGATTAAATTCGCAATCCTCTTTATGGATGCAACATTTTTTCTATTTTAGGTGTAGCCGGACATCTGCAGTTTTCAAACTACACCAAAAACAAAAACAGTATGTGCTGAGTACACAACAAATGAGCAAATCTCAAACTTCATCTTTTCAAATTGCACTGTGGGCCTAAAATTGTTGCTTCATTTGTACTCATCCAGCTCATAATCCAAGTAGAAGGCTTTGTAATCAGTCATCATTGTGTTATGTGACACTGCTATGTTCCTGATGAATGATACCCTCTATGTTATTTGATTGTTGAGGGTTCTTTTTGTGAGAGCTATGGGTTGTCTTTATATATATATATATTTATACATAACTGTGCCCCACATTTCCACTGGGACCGCGATGGGCTTTTGCAGAAGAAACTAACAGCAACTGCTTCCTCGTTCCTGAGTGAAGGTGGCTGAGGGGGAAAAGAGGGGGTTCAGAGCTGGAGATTTATGGCCTAGAGGGAGATTGATTAGTGCCGTCACCAGCCCTGATGTACGGTTGGCAGTCTCTCCCTCCCTATCTATCGCCTTTGCTCACACACACTCTCATGCAGCCATACGACTCAACACGCAGCTACACATTCATCCAGACACCGCTCAGGCCCCCAGGCCTTTCCTGACAGTCCCCCAGAGCTGTTGCATGTTAAGGTGTTGCAGACAGACTGCTGTTTTCTCAGCATTACCTTTTTTTCCCCCTCCCATCCATAGATAACGCCATCAATCACCACATACATGCTGCACCGGGAAGAATGCGTCTCAGTGTGCCTGAGTGTTGCCTCTTTCTGTGCGCGCCTGTGTGTTTGTTTTGAGGATGGTTTCACAGACAGGAGATGCGGTTGAATGGCTGTGTGGATGTGCTGTTTGAAGCCGCAGAGTGACTGGCTCGGACTGTGCTCTGAACTCATGTCAGCCATGCTGCCCCGGTGCAGGTGTGTGTTTATCATTCAGCACACAGAGCTGAGAGGCAGGCAGCTTTAGTCATGCTTTCCCAATTAAATCCCCAGTGAGAAACCGAGCCCGTCTAACCCTCAGCCAGCCCCTGCCGCTTTACCAGACGCGCTCTTGGAGTTTTGACCTCGTATCAGTCTGTTTAGCTCGCTTTAATGTTCTTATTTTTCCTGCCCTCTTTCTGCCCCAGGTTGGCCGCAGAACTCCCCCGGCTGTAGTACTGTGCCCGCCTCGCCATGTTGGCCTGTCTGCAGAGGAGGCAGAACCCTCCACCCCAGCACCCCGTGTGCGCAAGCAAGACCCTGGAGCCACCGCAAGCCCTAGGACGAAAATGTAAGTAAACGACACAATGAGGATTTGAAGGTCAGGAATTCAAATAGCCTAAAGCCAGGGAATGAGAACTTTTGCTCCCGTTGAATGATAAAAAATGGGTGGTGAACTACGATTGTTAGGTGAGGGAAAATAGCCCTTCCTGCCTGAATGGTTGTCACTGTGTTCCCTCAGTGTACTGTGGAATTCTAAACAGCTTTATTCGCTTTGCACTTAGACCTTGGATTGCTATGTTGTTTGGCTACTCATTGTGATGGAGGCTGTTTAACTGTGCTGATTGTGCAGTCGTGGCAACAGGGCTGAACAGACCGTGTTTAACGTGCCTTACTGGCCCTGGGTGACCCTGAGGGTCTGTAAACATTTACAGTGTCTGGCCCCAGCGGTGCTGGCCTCATGTAAAGCGTAGCAGCTGCTGTGCTTTATCTCGGAGCATCATCCTCTGTCCACTCACAAAACGGTGTAAAGAGACAGAGGAGCCGGGGTTCAAAACTGCCGCAGAGCTCACAAAAGTCAGTTAGTTTTAATCAGTTACAGCAATCAATATGCTGCAGTCATAGAAAATGATTTCTCACTAATGCTAGAGCTATGGGTCACTTTTTAGGCAAGTGGAAAATAGTTCCTCTTCTTGTTGAACACGTTTTTGATGGCCATTGTTTACGTGGCAAACCTGTGAGCTGATTAAAAATCTTAGCAGATGTAAGGGAGCCTCAGACCGAAAAGCTCATGTAAGTTTAGAGTGGATATCATGGTGTGTGATTCTCTTTTAGAGGAACACTTTATCAGCCAAGTGCAACTCTTAAAAGAGCAGCTCTGATTGGCAAAAGAATAAATACAGCACAGTCTACATTCACTCTCAGCTCTGTACTAGACAGTAAGAACTTTTTAGCTGAAAAGTGAGTCCCCCAACGACATTGTGTTTCTTGCTTCTTTCCAAAAACATCAGACTCTAATGCCCTCTGTGGTTATTCCACATGAAGCTGCAGATGAAGGAGAGAGAAAACTTTAGAGATGGACAGAGCTCCATGTGGGTTGGGAAAGCATAGCTCTTTAGCTTAGTGGAGGTAAAATGCATTCACTAATGAGCTCTGTGAGAGAGGTGAAAGGCAGAGGGGGAGTTTGGGGGTTACTGTTCAAAATAGAATTAGTGTTGGGGTAAGGATGGAGGGGACTGGAGAGAAATGGAGGAAATCCTCACTAGTCCTCTTAATCGATTCCTACTTCCAATTTCACAGGATTAGCCCACTTCCTCTCAAGGTCCTTTATTGAGGAGCAGCCAGTGGGAGTTGGGACTCAAATCAATATAGAAAAAGAACAGTCTCCAGTCTTCCCTTTGGCCTCCGTCTCACTGACCCTCTCTGTCTAACTCTCCCTCTCTCCTCTTCTCGCTCTGTCTCTACTTCTCCACCTGTTAAACCCTTTGATTGAAGGACTACCACAGCGACTGACTTGAGGTTCATAATGAGGATGTTTGGACATAATAGCCTCCTTTCTGTCCTTGGGTGGGAGGGGGGAGCAAGTGTTGGATTTCCACTACTGTGCAGCACTTGGCCTGAAAGAGGCAATTGTTCGTCCAGGGTTTGGGGGGGGGGGGGGGGGGGGGCGCAGACAGTGGGTCTGGCTGCAGGAGTGAGCGCACTCAGGTCACCATGCTGAGCAGCTCTCTGTAACTGATTGGTTATGGCCCAGTTTTTTGCCAAAATGGAAGGAAGTTGTGGGTAAGGTGACCTAGGTTCTTAACAGGAGGTCGAAAATAATAACGCATTACTCAACCAGAGTTGGTGAAAGCACAGGTGGAGGATTACCTGGCAGCGAGGGGGAGGAGAGCAGTGTCATTTGCATCTGCTGTCCGATATACCAACGTGGAAAAGTGTGTGTGTGTGTGTGTGTGTGTGTGTGTGTGTGTGTGTGTGTGTGTGTGTGTGCGTGTGTGTGTGTGTGTGTGTGTGTGTGTGTGTGTGTGTGTGTGTGTG
>JABUIW010000162.1:2356595-2434847 GCA_013363375.1 Menidia beryllina | reverse complement strand
GTGTGTGTGTGTGTGTGTGTGTGTGTGTGTGTGTGTGTGTGTGTGTGAAAACTGGGGTGGTGGAGCAGATTGGATAAGAGGTTGAGGACGGCTTTGGAAAAAAACCCTGCATGCAGATGCTGAGTGGCTGCACAGTTCATTGATGCGACTCCCATTAAAAATCCCTCATACCCTCAATAAAAAAGGACTTAACTGGCTCTACCATCAGCTGGAAGCGCTCAGATCGGCTAGCCAGACAATCAATTTCCCCCGAGCGCACAGAGCTTAGCAGGAGAAACGGGAGGCGGAGAGCGGGATGTTTCCATTATCACAGCTCGCACTGTGTCTGGGCTGGGGAGGGTGGGGTGAGGTACTGAGTGCAAGGGGGAGAAAGGAGGGAGCAGCAGAATGAGATTGGGAAAGACAGACAAGTTGAGAAGAGAGAGAAGCAGAAAGGGAGTCAGAGAAGCTGGCTTTTCAAAAAGCTATTGACCGCCTGCCCTTAAAAATATCATATTGGATTAGTCTCACAAGGGCAGCCTTTTGATATTTTTTTCTTTGGCCGTAGAATTAAAAGGAGTGCGGAGCATTACTTGAATTATAAATCATAGGCACTTGCTTTCACTGCACCCAAATTCCGTGCATATGTGGCTGCACTCTCCAGCGCCAGCCCCTGTCATTTTTAATTAAATCCCCCCTTATGGGTGACATTTGTAGCTTGCCCCCTCCTTCGTCCTACACTCCACGTCTCTCTACCACTGCCCTAGATGGAGACATGAAAGGCAGAGACGGCAGTGGAGCCAGGGCCTCTCATCATGTTGTGCCTCAGAGAGAGGGCACCCATCCAGACAGATGAGAGAGAAAGGCCCTGCAGGGAGAGGGGGGTGAATGGATGCCACTGACCCTGGTCACCATCAGCCAGTGGTGACTTCCTCCTACACCCATTCCTCCCTTTTATTGTCATCCTCTGCTGTGTGTATTTAGGTTGGAGGGGGTGAACCTAAAAGCCTTCGTCCTGCAGGGAGGGGGGACAAGGGGGCGCACTAGTCAAGTGATGAGTAACAGTGAAGTGGCAGGACAGGAGGGCCCCCGGGTCTCTGACATCTCTACTGCTTCCTCCTTTGCCCAGACAGTAATTACTCCACGTCAGCTCAAGAATAAGAGGTCCAGAGTCTGTCACTAAACTTGTCAATTGAGACTTCTGCCCGGACATTTTACGGAACAGCCTTTCAAATCTCAGAAAGTTTCCGTTTTGGTACGTTTTCCAGCTGCCGCATGTGTGTCAGAATGGCATTCTGTCAGGAAGCAAACGTCTCACCGGGTGTGCACATTTCACCCAGAGAGATTCTGCCCTTGTTAACCACACAGCTCACTTCTGCTACCATATTTTTCCTCCCAGCCAAACCAGAGTATGCCCTTGTCTCTCTAACCCCAGGCACAAGCATTGTGTTTTAGCATACCAAATAAGAAGACAAAACAATAACTTTTATGGACCTAAAAAATAAAGTACTCCAAATCATGATGATTTCGACTACAACTACAAAGAAAAATGCTTTTCCCCATTAATTACAAACTCCAATGAGCTGAATAGATAGAAAGGAAACTGTCCCAGAGTCAGCCTTGTAGCAGAGGCATGTACACCCGCATATACACAAACACACCTGCAGCAATAAACTCCATGACAACCCCCCGGAGCCACATGGTGCCAATCAGCCAAGTGTATGAAAATTCCCACAGGGCCCTAATATTCCAGGTTCATGCCATGTCAGGCCAGGTTCAGCTCTCTTCCAGCTTGATCGACAGAGACAACCTGGCCTTGTCACACTCGGCCTCGGGAGATGACACACAGGTTCACCAGGGGATTGTAGTTTTCCTAATAGCCTTGTGCCTCTGCTAGCAGAGCTGCCAGAGCTATTAGTTAGCTCTGCTTTTAGCTGCTTCTCTCTCCGTGAGCCGCGCCGCCATCGAGCGCTAATACGCTCAGGTAATGACCTCCAGTCACCTCTCCTCCATTGTTGTCGGAGACGGGGTGAGCCATAACGGTGGCATTAGCTGGCCATATCAAATTGCAGCACAGCACATCAACAGCAGCTATCTTTGGGGAAAACTGAGGCGGGGGAGGGATTTCTCAGTTGAATATTTAAACTTGGTCACCAACGGCAACGGCAGCAGAAATAACAGCCTTTACCCTGATTGCCTTGGCAGCCTTGAGGTTGGGGGCATGAAGCTGAACTGGGGGAGAGGAACGGAGACGGCGAGGGAGAGCAAATCTGCATGCACTTGACCTTTTCCCACTGATTGAACCACCTCATTTCTAACTCCCATTTGGAATTCCTCATGAGGCACATTGAGACTGTCATTATTCCACATTCTGCAGCGGGGAACCAGAGGTCACGAGGTATTTTTCATGGTGAAAGGTGATTGACGGCTACCCATATCATCCATAACTCCCGGCCAGGATACCCACCTATACAATTTATTTAGGGGAATGCTGCATGGCCACGTGGAATGCATCTTCATGTTTTCATCAGATTGTTAGATTATAAAACCCAGAACATTCTATCTGCAGTTTGTGTCAGGGAAAAGCGGCCATGTGATATTGGTTGTATTAATCTTACCTCATGCATGCCACAATCTCCTCTGTCATGTTGGCGTCTCAGTGCTGGCACATAGAGAATCATTTCCGGCTGGTGGCATCCCACAGAGTCATGCCTTCCCTCTGCCCTCTGCCTTCTGCTGTGAACACAGGGGGCCGAGCAATCTTATTGCCTTTAGAGGTGAGCTTGAGGAAGAGGAACTCTACTGTAGTTTTGGGCACAGCAGGACTTGGGTTCAAAAGCGGGTTCCTTGTTCCAAAGCCTCGGAGCTGGCATTTGGATATCCCAGGTGCACGGCTCCACCACCCTCTGTCTTCTCCTGCCAGAGAGTGGGGGTGGAGGCGAGGGTACAGAGAGCGTCTGCAGTCGCTTGCTGTCCCACAGGAAATGTCACGCAAGTTGTGTCCTCGCGGGGCTGAGCTCGCCACAGTCTGACTGAGAGAGGGGTTGAGGAGGTGTTGCACGTTTCTGGTGGGTTTTTTTTGTTTAGTTTTTTATGGCACTCTCCTATTGACGCAACTTTGAATTAAATCTTTTTCTATTCGTTCACTAAATCCAAAGCAGTGAGAAGGAAAATCAGCTATCAGGATATTCATAGTAAGGCAGAAACTATTGTGCTGCTTTTATTTTTGCTTTTTGTCCATCTGATCAGGGTAATTCTGCGAAAAAGCAAGCACATGAAATCAAACCATGTTAAAACATAATTTCATAGAGTACAAACGCAGTCAAACAAAGATTAGCTTTTGTCAGGAGGAAGGGGCTCAACCATTAGTATCTGAAAAAAAAAAGTTTTTATTTGAGACGATATGAGAAGTTGCCATGTGAATCTTAGACCTACTTTAGCTTTTAGTTGCTGCAGACAGTTAGAGCCCAAATGTGAATATTTCTGGCATGCAATACAAACAACATTGTGGCTGTAAAGGGAAACTATGGCAATTATTTCTTCTTGAAGTGTTCCAGTTATCACTTTGCCTCAATTTAAGCTGTAACTGTTTTTGTGGCTTCTCTCCTCTCAAAGTTCTCAGCATATTTTCTGGATGTGTGTAGAATTAGGTTTTGCATGGTATTTTTGAAAAATGCATGGCCATCATGGGAAAAGATCTCTTGAAGGGAGTTTATGTTGCACTAAAGTATCACTTTTTTAGACTTTTTTTCTGGCAATTTTTTTCCTGGTTACTGGTTTTTAATGCCTTACTTTGGTCTGTCATTCTGATCCAATAGTGGAAAAAGTTTGGCAGAAAAACAAAGAGAGAGCAAACCGACCACACGTCATTGTTACCCTGGTCTCTAATGAAGCATCAATATGTAAAGTGGTTTTGTGGGTGTGTGAAGGCTGTGGTAACATGAGTCACACATGATTGCTGACTTTGGGGTGATTCTAAAACACTTCTTTACAGAACTTAAAAGCCTTAACTCCACGCAGTCATCACAATGCCATTGAGACACACTTCCAACAGTGATTAAAAACAAAGAATGTTGCCAATAAACTTCTTCATTTAATCTACTCAAATGGCTGCGAATCTTCTAGAATATTGTCTCATCTTACTAAAATTGCATCCATTAATGTATCCCATGATGCTCTTCACCCCCTCTCCTCTGCGCTCATCTTCTCTCCTCCTCGCCTTGGCATGTGTACTGCACTGGAGTGCCTTGTTGTCTGTGCAGTGTTAAATATTAATTGAGAATCAGTGGAGGACTTGTCTCCTAAATGATGGAACAGAAGGGCCCAGGCTTGCCTCAGGCAGCCTGCAGGCACCTTTCTTCTTCCATTTACCTGCAGGCCTGCACACCAGCACTTCCTCTGGTCTGACAGGCCTGCCCAGGCGCCTCCAGCCTCACCTCGCCTCTCCCACTCTTCCCCCCTTTTTCCTCCACCTCTCCTCTCTTCACTGGTTCCCTTTCTTATCTCTGTATGCGCTGCTATCTCTTCCTCTGGGCTCTTTTATTCCAAATGGGTGTGTGTGTGTGTGTGTTGTTACTGTGTCCATTTGAGTTTGTGCATGGCTGTGAACGCTGCTGGCTCTTGGCTCTACATATAACCCCTTTGAGAAAAATACTATCGCAGTGTAGCATATTCTTTTGAAGATGGGAGAGGGAGGGACGGCCTGGCATAAGTGTTTCAGATCATGGTGTTTTGTTTTTTTCAGGGCATTACAGTCCGAGTCGCTCTCCGCCTCATCGACAGTTTAATCTCTGTTACCTCCTTTGTTCCCCATAGCTGACCTCACGGTTCGGCTCAGTCACAGCCTTTCTTCTGGGAGGCCCGCTCTCCTCCCGAGTATCGGCCGTGTCATCCAGAGGAGAAACGTGCCGAGACAAAACAACTGGCACCAGCAGCTCCCGAGCAGCACTGGCTAGCTGGAACTTGCGGCTGACCCCTCTGCACGGAGTTAATTAGGCTGCAGAGATTTGTTTTGAAAATCAAACCCGTCTTTCATGTTGTTTTATCTTCACTCTGTGTCTCAGAGCAGAGCTTTTCCAAAGGTACGCTCGGGGTGCGTGGTGGAAGGGGTGGGTCCGAACGTAAAGCGAACTGAAGGAAAGAGGAGCGGGCCGCAGAGAGGCAGGGACACGAATGGGGGAAGAGTGTGAGGTGGGGTTGACTTTGATGCCACAGGAATGAGTTCACAGGCTCATGAGCACAGGCCTAATCGCACATGACAATATCGGCTGGTGTGCCAGTCGCAACGCATAACCACCCCGCTGCTTGTGCTGACTTGGGGTATTTGCTGATAAAGCTCAGCTTTCTAGACCATGCTGTATGCACAATGAGGGTGGCCCAGTCAGGCCTGAGGGCTGGCTCATCACAGGCAGCCCGCAGGCCGGGGGCAACATCCCCCCATCCATACAGAACCCTGCGCTCCACTAAGCCCTTCGGCGGGACCTATAGATTGAATAGAGAGCAATGTTTACGAATATTTCCCCCGCTTGCTATCTACAACGCTGCTCATCCAGGCCCCAAAGTGTTTGCAAATGGAACCGTCTTGGAACAACTTGAAACAAGGTTGTGTGAAATATTCAGAGTTGTCCTCTTTCATGAATGCCTCTCTCTGTCATGGGAACCAACATGGAGCTCTTCTTTTTTTCTTGGGCTGTTTTGTTTATGAAGTACAGTGAGTGGTGTGAGGTAAACATGTTGCCCCAGTTTCCGCGTTGGCTTCGTGTACGGGCGCCCTACAAAAGGCCCGACATGGCCGCTGTTGGCCTGCATTCCTCAGTGGCTCAATGCGGACATTAACTGCCCGCTGGTGTTGTTTTTGCCAGACTCTGGGCCAGATCATTTGTAATTAACACGCACGGGGACCTCCTCTGTCTGCCTCGCTTTTGCGCGAACTAACGCTCCCCGCATTAACCAAGCGAGATCAAGACAGTGAGACGTCCGCGGAAACGTGTCTTTATTTTCCTCTTTCGTGAGATAGGTTTAGGGATGTCAGCGATGATAATAATATTTTTTCCGTTCTGACAGGCTTGCAGGTCTGGCCTGGTGCTGCCAGTGGTGTTAATGGGGCAGGAATGCAGGACGGGCGCTTTCCCACGCTGTTAGATTTCTTCTGCTGGGTGCGTTTGAGATGAGGCTCTGGGCTGGCGAGGCTCTGCTAATGCAGCCCGAGTGCAGACAAATGGAAAGTGACACTTGTGTGTGTAGAATGGTATTTGTGGTGACGCTTTGACTACAGATAATAAAGTGTTCGCCCTGAGGTGATTTCGCCCAGCAAGCACCCCAGATGAAACTCACTTACTCAGAGAGGGAGACAGAAGAGACAGAGAGGAGGATGAAAAGACAGAAGGGGGTGAAGGAAGAGACAAGTACAAAGGAATACGGGGAACAGAAAAAAGAGAAGGCAGCTAAACGATCCGGAGACATAGACAAGAATTTTCTTCGACTTGTAATTCCGATGCGTTATGTGTTGGGAGAGGGCTATAATAGAAAACTCAGTCTGATATATCCTCTCCATGGTGACCCCCACTTTAATAAAAATTTTATTTACCTGTATCTGAGGCAGACAGGTGTTTCCATAGGCTTATTTAGAAACATGGAACACCAAGAATTATTGTTATAGATGGTTCTAAAATCGAGAATGTCAGGTTCATCGTCAGGGTAAAATGTTTGAATTAGCTAGATCTGTGTGTGCTTTTGTGCATCTGTCTGCCTGGCCATATGTACAGAGGGGTCCTTCAGGATCAATCAGTTCTTAGTAATTTCCCCCACAGCCCATAAAAAGCCAGGTCTGTCTGGAAGGAGCATGATGCTGCCACATCAAACCAGCTAATTAATTTTCATTGCTGATTCAGTAACATCTGGCTTTGGAGATAAATTCTAACGAGAAAATGTGAACATGACAGTGCCCTCCTGGTACAATACTCATATTTCTTGGGTAGAAACCTTTATTAACATAAACCTAATTAGCTACATTGTCCCTCGCCGTCATTACTCGCACATGGAGAAGCATAAGAGCAAAACACTATGCAGAAAGTGAAAACGGATCATGTTTTCTGCTTCTCCCTCCTGGTGTTATCAGCACCTGTGGCCCTTATCTCGGTCTCAATGTACTTTATTAACCACACACGTGTAGCTGCCTCGCTGCAGGCCAACTGAATGACCTTATGCTGCAGTGTCTGTGAGGAGGAAGCCCAAATTAGGTTCTCGGTTTGATAGTTCTTCCATCTGCGCGTGCAGAAAATAGACAGATTAAATCTGGGATGAGATTGGCTTTAATGAAATGAAAGATTAGATCGGGGAGTTTTGTCCAAGTTTCTTTTTAAATCTTTTTTTTTTTAATGAGTAAATCCACTTTTGACGCTGTGCCACATCTGTGTGCCTGTACAGGATCAGTGTGCAGATTGCTTTAACATTCTCATTATCCTCTCGGCTATTTTGTGAAACAGGCTGGCAGGTTAAAAGTCCAGTGCGGGTGGCAGGATGGGCCCCCCCTGTTGAAAAGGGACGTCTAAGTACTGTCTTTATTTAGGCCTTGTAGAAGTTTATTGATTGTCAGCATGGTTTTTCTTATCATTAAGTGTCTGATTTACAAAAAAACAGTTTAAAATTATGTTGTGTTGCGAAATGCAACACAACATAATTGCAATTTTTCTCTGAACAATGTTATCTTCAAAAATGCCAACCGATACAAATTAAAGAATTTTGAAAGGCGTGTGGAGAGCACTTTTCCCCTGTATTGCAGAAGGCATTTGTTAGATGATTATGATGACACATGCTACCTCTACATTCAGGCGGTCCTATCCTCTGAGAAATCGCTGCAGTTTGATTTTTATCTTTGCAATTATACATAGTAAAAGCCTGACAAATAATTGCCTTGATTTTTTTTTTCCCCTCCCTGTGTTGTTGCACAGAAAATCAACCTCAAGATGAACAGAGGGAGATAAATGTTCCTAAAAATTGCTTTTCTGATATCAAGCAAGCAGCAGGGTTTCTTTTCCCCCCTCACGTGCACTTGAATTGATTAGTGCTTTGGTTGAGGGCATATTCAGAGTGTCTGCCTCCTGCAAGGCCGCTCTACCCTGTTGATCACTGGCTCCTACATGTGCTTCCTCTGCTCCTTTTCTCCTCAGGAAGCTCCTGTGGGGCGCTGAGGCTTTGATTGACTGGCGGGCGAGTCCACAGGACGCCTCTATTATTATCATCTCTACCTCGACAGAGGGGTGGGGGTCTATGTCCAGGGGGCCTGGCCAACAGCCCTGCTTTGTGTGCCCAATAGTCAATTAGAGACAGCGCACTGCCGGAGATGAGTAGGATGCAGGGTTAATTGCAGAGGACCAAACAGCTGGCTCTATCAGGGCCCATTGTGTTTGCAGCAGTTGTCACGGCAATTGAGGCCCGGCTGTAATCGCTGACTAATCAGCCCTGTGCCAGATGACACCTCCATTAGCACAAGGCAGGTATTGTTCAGGACGAGAAGCTGCCTCTGGCTCCCCACTGCCCGCCCGTCCTTTGCAGCCAGCTCGCAGAGGTGGGGAGAGGATGTCATAGACCCTAATCCTATCTGCCAAGAGTTAAACAATAGCCACAGGTCGAGGGTGTCTTCAGATAACAATGCTGCTCAGTCAGCCCTGTCCCGGCACGTCAAACTTTTTCCACACTGACCGATTCCAGCGCAGAGGATTCCAACCCTCTTCTAGTTTTCGTTTATTATTAACTGCAACACTTTCATTACAGGGAGGTAAACAGTAAACTATCCACACATGGTAAAGGCTTGTACCAGTGGGCTGAAAGGGGGCACCCCGCTGGGTTGTGAACGCTGTGTGGATCCTGTGTTTCATGCAGTTTCCAGTAACAAAGGAGGTGCACATTGTGGGAAAAGACACCCGACACATATGTTTGGTGGGAGGTTAAGGGCTCACGTGATGGCCGCGGAGAGGACTGGCTTTAACTGTAGCCCAAGCCGAACAAAAGGATCCCTTGTTTTCTTTTACTGTTCTGGTGATTTCTCCTGTTGTTTTCCATAACCTCAGCGCGGCTTTGTTTTGTTTGGCCAACGGTAATGTGTACTATGCTGTTGTTGGGCAGTGAAAACTTAATTCCAGCTAAAGCATACGGTGCTCTTCCTTCATCTAAACAGGCACTCTACTGCCATGGTCAGAGGGGATCAAAGCAGGCTCTGAGTAGGGATGCAGACTTGCACGGGTGAAAACACAGAGGGCTTTTTGATGTTTCGGAGCATTTCCTTCACTAATAAGAAGAAACTTCTCCATTCTGCTTATAATTTTAGAACACTTGGAACACTAATACATGGGAGCAAGGGCATTTCATGCAGCTCTCTCAGACTTCTTCCACTGCTTATTCATTTAAACCTCTAATTAAAATGCAAAGCATTCTCATGGTCCTCTGGTGGTGCACTCTTGCACAGCCTCTGACTCCCTATCTCCTACACCCCCCCCACCCAGCAGCCCCTCCCCGTCCCCGTTTCACCTAACTCCCTGCTCTCATACTCCGTCTGTCTTTGCTTCTTGTGATCAACACAATTTGACCTCTCACTTGGAAGAAGTGCACAGAATTTAATGGATTTTTTTACAGTCTAATCTAACCAGTTCCCTCTTTATTGCTGTTTTGTACCCAGTGGACCTCATCTCTACTCGGCTCCCACCCCACCCCACCACCACTGACTCTTCCCCCCCTCACACCAAGAAAATTAGTTCATCAGAATTCAAAATGTACTGCTGGCTAATTAAAGGAGTGTTAATTGAGTGTTCAGAATGGGTACCCCCTTCACTAAATTCATGCGCGCACACACACATACACACACACTCATGCATACATGTACACACACACACACATGCAATCCCAGTGACAGCACCGGGTACGCCAAGGACGTTGCGCTTGGGGAGTTTCATGCCAATCAAAAATGGCAAGAAAAAGAGACTGCCCATCCTTCAAGTAAAATGGGATTTCTAGATCATATCTTGGCCTATTGCAGCTCAGTCTGACTCCGTGCTGCCATGTTATCCAATCCCCGCTTTGCTATCTGTGTCTGACCGCTGGAGAGTGGAAGGCAGCACAGATAGCCTCTCTCACCGTGCGCATCGTGCTAATGAGGGGTGGCATTTAGAGATGTGCTGCTCTGACACATGGGCATTGTGTGCCAGGCACTGGGTGATTAAGGACGAAGGTCAGCCCATTAATTGCCTCCCTGCCATCTCCGCTCCCTGGCGCGTGATCTCTCAGAACTAATGCATGTGTTTGCCTGAGCTTTTATCTAATCTCCTTTGCAGTACAATCATATGCTTGGTTTGTTTACATCCCTTTCATGAGGAAGTTTTTTTTCTCCCCCCCTTGCTTATTGTGAGAACTGTGCTTGCCCAGGTCTCTCTTTAATTTACTGTAAGCTGTTTCATGTGCATGTGAGAGCACATAGGCTCCTGCTCTCAGGAAGGGAAAAAGCATATTCTTCCATCCTCAGGGGAAATAATTAATCCTTACAAGGCTGTCGCATGTTGAAATGAAGCGAGTGTGAAGCATTTAGCCCAGGAGGCATTGCAGGCTGTCGCCCGCACAGGCACCTGTTGTTGTCCCTGCCCTACATTTCTTGAGAGAGCGCTGAGCAGAGGATAACAACATGCTCCACCGATGGCAAATGAGACACACAACTGCGGATGCAGATTTGTGTTTGTGCGTGCGTTTGCATGTGTATGCATTTTTTTTCTTCTCTCCTTGCAATATATTTGCATGCATGACGGCGCTGGAGCGTGTGCACAGGTGCAGGAAACCCCCCCTGCCTTATGAGGAGCTGAGGGCACTCTGAGACGCCGGCTCCTTGGAAGGGTGTTTATCAGCCTGCACCATCTGTACGCCGCCGCTCTGTGCTATGATCTACAGCGGCATAAACCAATAAGTCACAGAGCGCCAGCCTAAAAAGCGGCTCCATCCTTTAACCTCCATGTCCTCACTTATAGACTTGTGCTGTGGAGGAGAGAGATGTGGAGCCCCTGCACATCAAACACTATGTCTATAGCAGCTTGCTTAGAAGAGTGAAATACGCTCTGGGTTGTGGCCATACTTACTGTAATCAACTTTGCTATAAAATTTATACCATGGAACTTTTTAAAGAGGAAGCTGGAATCAGAAGCATCCAGATGCTCATTTGCCTCCTCCTCCTGCTCTCCTTCCTTTATGCCTGTGGGTTCTAATAACCGGAAGCCTTTGTGGGGCTGAGATGGGTTTTGTAGGCCTGAAAGGCCTCTAATCCCTGTGGCCTATGAAGTGTGAAGCCCTTTGATGCCAGGTTGGTGTGCCAAAGGCTCTGCCTATTGACAAACAAGGACCAAGCTGGGGAAAGACGAAGGGAGAGGGCTGTCTCCTCTCTCTTAGAAGAAACACAGGCTGAGGCATGGAAAATATGGATTCACTCAGTGAGAAGGAATAGAATTAGCCACCCTGTAATGAATTTCCTGGCTGTTTTTATATATTTTTTTCTTCTTCATGTGGCAGTAATTAGGTGAAATGATGGGCATATTGCAGCTGGGAGCTTGTAGGGGCGGCAGGGAACAGGCCCTTGATATGCCTGAAAGCCAAGTATCTTTCTTCATTTAGACCATGTGATGATCAAAGATATATTTTTTCCTCGTGTAAAGGAGATCAGAAAACACACTGCCATTACATTTGCATGTGGACCAGCAATGTGCTTTGAAATAAATGTGTTTTTTTTTCTATAGAGCAAATGAAATAAGTCTTCTGTCAGTTTTCCACTAGAAGTCAGAGCATCAAAGCAAATGGCACGGCTGTCACCAGGGAAGCAGGGCTCTGCCTCAGTGAGGTGGTTACATCTCAGACAGACTGGCCTGACATGCTCATAGCAGCCCATTAGGCTGGCACAATAACTCTGATTAGAGATAAGTCATTGATGTCAGCATGTTTTTTACATATGTAAAGTTATATTAAAAATGCTTTCAAACTCTATATAAAGCACTGTGAATGGTGCTATACACATAAACTTGCCTTGCATTGTATTCCCCCTTAAAAATAAACTAAAATTAAATTCGGCTTTTGGATTTTAACAGTCACTTCTCTACTGTTTTTAAAGTCGGAATTTATTTCTTTTATGATAAGGATCTTGTAGATTTAATCATTTTCGCAGTTGGAGACCCATAGGGTTGCTGAAATGAACTCCCCATGCTATCTGTAATGGTTGCAAAGAAATGAGAATTGTGACTACTTGGCTGTGGAGTCTCTTTAAAATGATTTTGCAATTGGAAAGGAAATGGAGGGAGTCGTAGTCACAGTCTGCACCCTTTAGACTCCTTAGGTAGCCCGAACATTTGCTGACAGCACAGTTATGGCTGGACGTTTTTGAGCGTTTTGTTAGCTTTTACATCAAAATGTCATTTTTGAAGAGGTTGCAAGTCATTTGTGGCAGCTGATATATTGCTTGTAAATTGAGTTCTTTTCCCAGCCCCCCACGCTTTTTGTTATACCGAGCAAAGTAGCCATGAAATTGCCTGAATAATGTTGTTTAAATCCAATCTCAACACGGCCTCTCACCTCCGTGCCCAGTCCCCAAACAATGACACATGCTGGGCTTTTTAGAAGAACGCCTACTCCCGTTTGCCACCCGACTCACAACGGCAGTGCGTCGCTTCATTGAGTGAAGGCTGATGCCAGTCTCCCTCGCTACCTTCACTGGTGGATTTAATTTTGGTATTTGGTATTTCCATTAGAGCACTAATACAAAACCTTGCCTGAAAAACGGCTTTTTGTTTGCACCATTATTTCTCATTTTGTATATGTTTTAGAACAACGTAATGACGTTAAAGACAAAGATTAGATACACACAAAAGTGAATTTGATGCTGATAAAAATGTTTTCTAATTATAAAAGCAAAGCACTTGTATTATTTTGTTTTACGCAGTATTTTGATATTTTGAATGTTTTTCTCATATGTAATAGTGATAGAGACTAAATTGTATTCTGGACCAAGCCTGCAAAACTTAGTCAATGATCATTCTTCACTTTTCTCCATTCTAAAATATATAAATAATGATATAAAAAGTAAAAATATATACCTTAACCAGGCTGCTAATTATCCGTTGACATCTAATTGGTTTTTGTCAGAGCTTCCTTTGTCATGTACTCCTAGACTCAATGAATGTGTAAATTCTGTGGCCAAGGGTAAGACCCAGTAAGTGATACCACTTATAAATCTCAAATGTGCTACTGCAATTAAAGAAGCTTATATTCCCTCCCCTTCTTTCCTCTTTGCCTGGTATCCAAGGCTAACCCAATTCAACGCTAAAGAGAGTCCGAATTAATTTTACAATGCACTGATTTAACAGCGCCTAAGGTACCAGCCTTTGACAGAATGAGTTTTTAAAAAGATTCATTTGTCTAGGGATGTACATCCACAGGAGGGTGTGAAAATGAGATGGAAAGAAAGCTCAAAATGAGGAGGGGAGTGATGGAAGATAAATGAATGTCAGTCCCCATTTGCCCATTTGCAGCAGTCAAACTTTGCCTGGCTTATCCTGGACTATTTGAATATTCTGTTCACTTTTGGGTCCATTTAAAAAGAATGCTACCTTTACAAAGACGTAGTATCACATCAGTCTGAATTGATAATCAGTGTGTTATTGTGCCCTTATATAGTTCTGTCTAATCTTACGTAGATGCTTTTTTTAAATCACAGGTTGTTCTTAAAAGTCTTTGTAAGTCATTTTTCGAAACAAACCTTTGGTCTTTTGCAACACTGACATCTTTTAGCTTGAATGTGCTCGCAACATAGTGAGCACTGAAATAGTGGTTGTTGCACTTGATACATTTTTTCTGCCTTGTGACACCTTATTCTGTCTTTTTATATTGTTCTTCATTAGAAACCATATCAGCTGTGCTATTCAAGAACTAAACTGAAGGGTTTATGATCGAATTTTTCTTTTTGCTCATACCTTTTCCTTTGTTTATCTTGCAGGTGACCTGGTGGTTCCCGTGCATTCTCCTCGCTACCCAACGGCGGCAGAACTTGATGCTTATGCTCAGAAGACGGCCAACAGCCCCCTTTCTATCAAGATCTTCCCCACCAACATCAGGGTTCCCCAGCACAAGCACCTTAACCGGACTGTTAATGGATATGACACCACAGGGCAACGCTACAGTCCCTACCCACATCTCCACACTGGGGGCTACCAGGGTCTCCTTGCCATCGTCAAGGCCTCCTCCTCATCATCTTCGTCATCATCAACATCTACTTTCATCCCTTCAAAAGGTGTTCTCAAGAACTCGGAAGGCAGACGGACTAAACTCTCTCCGGCCCACATAGCTGTTGCCCCATACCCACCCCCTAGTAGCAGCACTTTAGCAAGTGGCCACGGCCAAATGGTTTACCACACTGGGCCCTCAAAGCCCCCAGAAGGCCCTGGATTGTCGGTCCCCCCTAATGTCACTGTAGCTGGCTCAGTGATTCCTGTTACAGGGGGTCGTGGCCTGGCACTTCCCGCACAGTCCAACCTCCCATCCATCCAGAGCATAATCTATCAGATCAACCAGCATTGCCAGGCCCAGGCTCTGCAGCAGGTATGTCAAGGGGCCACCACCGCACCAACCAATTCCAGCCCATCAAAGCAGGGCACAACTGTCATGGGGGTCTCTTCGAGCTCATCGAGTGGAGGCTATGTGGTAGGAATGGGTCCCCAAGGCAACATGGTGTACACAGGGCAAGGGCTGCCAGCTCACAATGCAGAGGCGTTGAAGACTGGGGTGTACGCAGATAGTATGGACTACATCCTTTGGCAAAAGCAGCAACAGCAGCAACAGCAGCAGCAGCAACAGCAGGCTGTGCTCCGCATGTACAGCGGAGGCAGCGGGGGAGGGGGCGCCATCAGCAAGTCCCCCGAAACGTGTGTTCCGGGGAGCGGGATCATGGCGGCACAAATGTCCTCCTCCTCCTCCAGACCCTACCACCTGACGGCGAGCGCCAGCGGAGGAGGGGGGATGGAAAAAGTTAGCTCGTCTCCCTTGAACTGCGTGGGCATGCACGGGAATTTTTCAGTGGGTCAGTACTTTGCGCCACCCTGGAACAGCGTGCTGGTGACGCCCGACAGTGACTGCTACAACCCCCAGGAGCTTTTGGGCACCTCAGCCGGAGGGCCGGCGACAGGGCACAGAGAGATGGGCTACCCCCACCATCATCACCACTACCATCATCATCACCACCCTGCCATTGACAGCGGGGGAGGTCTGTGCTGCAGCCTGCCCAGCAAGAGCCTGTGCAACACATCAGTGCTGAGCAGCAGCTTGCAGTCTCTGGAGTACCTGATCAATGACATCCACCCACCCTGCATCAAGGAGCAGATGCTTGGCAAAGGCTACGAGACTGTGTCTGTGCCACGTCTGCTAGACCACCAGCACGCACACATCCGCCTCCCTGTTTACAGATAGAGGGGGAATCAGAGGAGGAAAAGAATCAAGAGTTGTGAATTTGTGAAGAAAATCAAAGTTAATGAACACAGATGTTTTTGTTTTTTGGGGTGGGGTGGGGGTACAGAATTGTTGAGTGCCACTGCTTTAACTAGTGTGGGAGCTTAGAGAAGAGCAGTTGCCATGCTGAGTGACCCTAGATTTGGTTGTTTCAAGGCAGGCTGTGGGAATCCCAAACATAAGAGGTGGTAGTTAGTGCCAGCGGGAGAGAAAAGGGATTTCAAGATTCTCCTGATGTTCCATTGTGTGGTTTGCCAATAGGATTTTTGGATTGGTTTTTTTTTTCTATTTTTTCTTTGTTCTTTTACTTGCTAAAACTTCTTTTGACAGAAATGATAGCTTGACATAAAGTGCAAATCCACCTGTATACCCCTTCCAAATACTACAGATGAAGCTACTGTGTAGGTTGTCACTGAAATGGTCTTCAAGGGCCAAGGTTTAGGGCTGCTTTTGAAATCCAAAACTCTTTAACATGACATATACATATACATACAAAATTGTACTGACAAGTGAGAAGAGTAAGACTGTAAGCAGTACTTTGGTGTTATGTAAAAGGATCATAAGGTTGAATTCAAAAGGTTAGTTGAATAATAGTTATTGTTGCTGTTATAATTGATACAGTAATTGCACTGCTTGAATTTTCTTAACTTGGAAGTTTGGAATTGGGTAGTTTGGATATGATATATTTAAGAAACTTGAAAAACTTGAACCTATTTTTTGTTGTTTGATATATTTGTAGGTATATTATGTGTATTGGCTGCTATGGGGAAAAGTGTCTCAAATGTTTTTTCTTTTTATCTTTTTCTATTATTATTTTACCATTTTGTTTTTATGATTTAATTATTCCTCCTCAAGCTGATGTGCAGTCTCTTATGTCCCAACGTGAGGCATAGTTGCTGCTTTGGTTCTGTAAGAACCTGTTCTGAGAGCTCTTTTTTTTCCTAACCAACACTGGAATCTACAATAAATCTTGAAATACTTATTTAAAAATAAAATGTTGCAAAAAATACAAGAAAAAGAAATGTTACAATGAAGAATGTGATTGGCAGGTTGTCTACATGACCTCCCGTGTATGTTAATGCGTGTGTGGCTGAGTGCATGTGTGCGTGTGCATTTTAGTTTGTGTTCTTCAAAATCCTCAGACTTTGTTTTATAGTGTCATTACAATATTTTTACCAACAAGACTGACAGACTGACTCACCAGTCCCATAAACAGAACTGAATCATTTGGAGGTTATCGCCTATAAATCTCTCTCCTTTTTAATAGAAGCTTTAGACTTTCTATGGAGTAAGAATAGAGACCAAGAGCTCATGTGTCTCCTTTATAAGTGTAGTTACAGCAACACAGTACCCTCTGTTGTTATAATGACAGATAACAGTGAAGAGAGCAGAGATTTGGGGTTACTGTCCACCCCTGATACTGGAAACAAAAACAAAATGAAAACAATCATGCCCTGTCCTCTGGTGTCAGATGAAATGAGACCAAGCTTTTTGCTTTTCCTCGTTCATTTCAGCCCCTGGTTGGGATGCATTTAGCCAGTCTTAGCTTGATGATTCAGAGCAGTGAAATATTTATTATGACTGTGAGATTCCCTCGAATGTACTGCACTTAAATTACTGAGATGTTTTATTGCCTTGTGGGACTCGAGTGAAAGTGAAAAATTGGATCAGTGCAGCAGTCCTCTGGTCTTCAATTAGCATTTCTTTTGTCAGTCAAACTTCAGTGCTAAATTGAATTTATTAACTGGAGTGAGAGAGCGAACAGGAGCTTTGTTGTGGGGAAATACTGGCATCAGTCTAGATTTATTGAAGTGCAATTATTATGACTGTATTAACATTTTTTCTCTGAGCTTACACCAAAAAAATGTAAACTACAGTTGTCAATACATTCCCAATGTACCACATCCCTAATCCTTACCATTTCTTTTCTTTTTTCTTTTCTTTTTGAGGTGTAAAATAAATTTCTTTAAGAATATATTAAGATGCCATTTTTTTGGCTTTGAAGTCTGTGCTCATTTTTCTTAAAAATTTGTCCTGTATAAGTCAGAGTGAAGTTGGATTGTTGTTTCAGTGGTTCTGTCAGATACCAAAAGGTGATGCACGATTCACTAGTTATGAAAGCCCGGTATATTTCACACACAATCTTTTCAAATTTTGCCCATCCAAAGGTAATTGGCATTCAGTGCTGCTGGAAAAAAAGCCCTTTCAATTCAAATGAATTTGGTTCTAAAGCATGAATAAATTAAATAAACAAGAAGTGAGAGAAAATGAAAATAACAGTATGCAGGAATTTAAGTTACTTTAGTTATTCCCACTCCACAAACAGATAACATCTCCTTTATCACAGCCTTGAGTCTAAAATTCAGCTAATAGTGAAACTGCCATTGAAGGCTGACAGAGATTTCATCCCCCTGGCTTACATTTGCACAGTAAGCCTCCTTAACATTCCAGTGATTTTTTTCCTTCTCATGTTGTTTCAACAGCCTAATGCCTCAGTCACAGTCTGATTCCAGCATATTTTCTATCTTGTAGAAATATTTTGACAGATTTACAGATACATCCCATCCCTAAATCCTTTCCGTTTGGCTTTTGCATCCAAGCATCAAATCCTGTCACATGATGTTGGAGTGAAGAGGAGACACTTGAGGCAGTGGAGTTGGTAGCGACTGGCCTTTCCCACCAGAGGAGGTCTGAGGCACCAGGCCTCCTTGCTAATGGGAATATTGGGTGACATCTGGCTACTGGACACTTCCAGTAGAGAGTATTCATCCAATCACAGTATTGGAATCAAACCCTTTTCAAATAGCAAGGGATTTCCTCTGAGGCACCACAAGTAAGAGGAAGCTACCCACTCTGAGTCAAACTTACTTAGTTAAAACACACAATGACAACACAAATGTTTTTTAGAACAAATACTAGCAGCACATCATTTTAATGAAATTAAATGTTTTTTGCCGTTTTCTGATCTTTTTCCCCTGATGCACAGACCCCAAACTGTCCATCCCTTTGTTCTTTTACACATTTGAATATGCTCCTATTGAGAGGATGCGTCTCACGTCCCACAAATCTGGTCCATTCTACTATTCCCTGATTTGGACAATGCACGCTTAGCCCATATTAGGATAATAGAATTAAATTTCAAATAGATTTGTGCCTGAGCTGATCCGGCCGTGGCTCACTCAGCTGCAGAGGCAGAGTGGCATATGGCATGTCATTATCTAAGCCCAACCTCCCCCTGTCCGGGGCCAACAGGGTTCAGCAATGCTTAAACAAACTGAAGGTTAGGACTGGCTGGCTGGCGTCAAAGGGGAGGACAGCAGGGTTTGGATGGTGGTGGTGGAGGTGGGGGATGTTGCTAAACCACAGCCTCCACTGCGTCTCAGAGGTCCTCCGAAGCCTGCTTTAAAAGCTGGGTTGTGTTTGATCGAGGGGATTTGTTTTCTCTTGGATTATGCATGCTTGCTCCCTGCCTGACTGAGGGGCCCCGTGCAATGTGACAGATCTCCAGGAAAGAAAGAGAAAGATACTGGGAGGGATTTGGGGGGTCAAAAAAGCCTTGAAGCATCAGTAATCAGGATAATTGCCATGTTCCTGGTGTTGTTATCGGCTTCCCTTCTTCGGTGCACAGTCTCATATTCAGATCGAATCTCTAAAGAAATCGCTTCAATCAAAGACTATTTAGTACCTCCATTTACGGAAGTTCCAGGAAGTGAGAGCAAAGATTTTATTGATCAGAAAAACATCTTTTGACACGTTGTCTCGGATCAATCACACCGACACCACCATGTGACTGAGGTCATGTGGATCCATAACTTATCTCTGTGTCTACAGACTACTATTGACTGTTAACATGTTTTCAAGGGCAATGAGACACTTACAAGGATGGTTGGAGGGCAGAGAGGAGGACAATTGACTTATGCTGGTTCTAAAAATCCCTTAGTAAATCCCAATAAGTCCATGAAGACCTTTACCCAGTGTAAAGGTCCAGGCGCATATTATGCACCTTAAATACCACTGAGAGGGAAGGGGAACAGACGGGCTGCTCAAAGCAGGGTCAGCTCTTTCACTCTCAGAACAGAGGGGACAAGAGGGGAGGGTGGAAGAAAAAAATAAAGGCAGCTGCTCACTCTGTAGAGTCTTGGCGCTGCTTCTCTAACCTACAGATGATGGTAGGGTGTGTATGTGTGTGTGTGGGGGGGGTCCCCCTCCGCTCTTCTCACTGGCTTGGTCAGCCTCAATCACGTCCCCTGGCTGCCCTTGGGCTCCTGGGGCTCTCATCTCAGAGTTATTCCCAGCATACCTCCTTAACATCTAAGCGGGGATAAATTCATGAGGCCGGTCCTCAGCATTTGGCTCACACCTGGCAAGAAAAAAACTTTCATCAATAATTTAGATAGTCCTTAGGTGGCATGTATAGTTAACCCAGTAGCCTTAGAGCTGTGCTGCACAAAATATGATGGGATCTGTGTTTTGCTTCTTACTTGGAGCTTATCTCTATTGTTCTATTGGGTGGAATGGAATGGGTCAGATTTGAGCAATACACAGATTGGTGTTTGCTGTTTCATAAATATGCCTGGGGAAAATATCAGCACATTTAAAATAAATCAGGGTCATTCCTAAAGGCACAGCCCCAGAGCCCTCTGCTGAAATGGCAGTTAAGCAGGGCAAGATTCCAAGATCCCACAGCGTTTTATTTCATCTCTATCACATATGTTCAGTTCAAGAAAAGTTGATGGCATTCATCACATCAGCTTGCATTCGTCCGATTTATGCCATGGCTATTTGTGAATCTAATCTAAACACAAAAGTCTGGGGATTTTGCTTTTTTTCCTCCTGATTCCTTTCACTTTGTTTGTGAGGCTTTCTGAATGTTCCTGTGGACAAACAGGGCTTTTTTCCCAGATGATCTCAAGTGCACCAACGCTGCCAAAGTCTGAGGGTGCTGCAACCTTGAGAAAATAATATATATGGAAATGGGAAATCTATAAAGCATCTCTCTTATTGTTCTCCTGCAGTATTGTGTTTAAAAATGATTTTGTCTCCTCAGGATGAAAAAATGTAAAGAATACCTTGCTTTCTCTTTTTTAAATAGTAATATATGAGTCTTAGATTTCAAAATAAGAAGTCTGAATATTACAAAAAGCTGTAAAATCCTTTAGTTGTGGGGTTTTCAACTTTTGAATGTGCCTACAGCCAAGCATCCCAGTGATTGCTTACCCTCTCCAGTTCTGCAATCTCCACATAACCATCTTCTTCAATTTGCTGAAACTGCCACTGTCTCTCCTCCATCCCAATGATCACGGTAGATATTCTGTCAGTTCCCTACATTTTGTCAATCTCAGGACTGAAATGTCTTTACTTTGATGGCTCGTTTTTCATTTGACCTCTCCTCTCTTATGTATTATTGTTTGACATAAGGAAATAAAGCAAATGACTTCTAAGCCTGTCTATTTATTCATCTGTTCATTCGTTTGTTTATTTCTCTCTCACTGGGCAGTTGTAAAAGGCTATTTAAACAAGTTTTAAGACCCAGATCTTCCTGTCATGAAGGTAAGCATATTAGTCCATGGATTCACTTTGCACATCACCACCATATGCTGGCTTCTACAATCCTGTTGTTCACTTGACCCTTTTCACCTCCACAGTGGTAACAACATCACCTCAGGGAAACAAATAAGCAAAAAGGGGAAATGGGGGGGGGGACTATGCTGTACTGTGGGAATGACTGACATTTTCCTGGATGGTGCTTTGAAGAAAACGTTCAAAAGTAATGCAACGACAAAAAAAATCCCCTTTGTCACTTTACATTCAATTGACCAAATCTGACAGGGAAAGGCATGTTCCTGGAGGGCCCCAAACTCCTGTTGTGTTATAAAGAAATAGCAGCTATGTCAAACAACCATTATTACATTTTTTATTTGGCAAAAATTATAGCACGGCTCCAGTGATCTTTGGCAGCTCTCCTGGTCCCTTTGTCACACCTGTCAAAAATGAAAAGCCACATTTTTTCCATTTTATTTCATTTTTGAATAACAGTTGTTATAATGTCCATTTAACCAGGTTAAGCGTACACATCAAGTTACTGCCAGCAGTCCTGCTAAAGAAAAAGCAGCGCCACGAAAACACAATCAGAACATTCAATAACAAAGGTACCTTCGAGGACTCAGCGCAGATACTCTCTGTCTCCTTTCTCCCCTTACTCCCAATCTCCCCACCCACCTAAAACATCAGATAAGCCACAGACTGATGAGCCAGCCGCCTCCACCAGAGCGTGCGGTACTGCGAGACTGCACACTGATTTCATACACGCTCGCTCAGACAGAAAAAGAGCTCTGTGGAGCAGAAATACTTCTCTTATTAGCAAAACTCATTCACCTGCACGCCACATTGAGTGCTTGGCAATTTCACAATAAATCATGAGAGCTGCCTGTGGAGGCCGAGCAGCAGGCTGAAACTCCACCGTGGCCGTGCCCTCGCCTGTCAGTTTAGACACCTAGAATCATTTTAGGTTCAGCGGCATCGTTTCATCTCAGATGAACTGAAAGGTCATCTCGCACACCACCTGACCAACATGCCTCTGGCTCTTCATCTTCCAGTGCTTTCGGTGATTGCTCATTCAATTTAGAAATGTCACACCTTGGTGAAATATTTCACTCTGGGTCATGGAAGGAATTATTTCAAGGGGGAGACTTGGCATTAACTTAAAACAGTAAGAATGTGTGCTCTTTTCTGCAATAATTAATCCTTCTCTTTTGAAGTAAAGGTAGAAATGATTTGTGGGAGAGTGAGCAAACTGACTTGGCTCCTCTGTGCCAGGCTGCTGGACTTCAGGCAGACAACAAATGAGTTACTTGAAGCTATTCATCAGTCTGAAGTGTTGTTAAGTGAATAAAGAATTAGTTGGCCCATGTCCAGCCAAGTATCCGCTCGAGACTCATCAGCCTAAACACCTTAAAGCTTTAACGGGCTGGACAATATCTGAACAACTTGTACTGCCAATATCTAAGCTATTTAGTTTACCTAAGACCCTGTGGCTAAGACTGTCAACTTTCCCTTCTATATGGTCACTAACAGGGGTCCATTTCAGCATCTGGCTTCACTGTTACTTGGTTTGTGGAGACACTTTTGCAGTGTTTAGTAAAAGTCTGCTGTAGCAAGTGAGCTATTTTGTTAACAACTCACACTTCCTGTACAAGCGTGTGGTTCCAGAGTTGCTGACAGTGACACTTGCAGGACCGAGCCCTGCCCTACTTAACAGGCTGCAGGGAGGAGGGCAGGCCAAGTTGTCAGCAGCGCTAGGTGCTCACTGCTTAGATAAACCTGGAGGATTAGTGGCCCAGTTAAAGTTGGGGCAAAGAGGATTAGCCTCTTCTCTGAGGTGGTGAGAGATTCCCCGTGTCCTTCAGCACTGCCGGCCTCAGAGAGAGAGGAGAGGGTGGAGGAGTATGGGGGGGGTGTACGGTGTGGCTCTTTTTATCAGGAGAGCAAAACACTGTTCAAGAAAAAGGAGGAGCAGGGTTTAAGGATGAACGGCGAAAGTCAGTAAATAAATCATTGCCAGCTTGTAGCTTATTTGGGAAGCTGAAGGTTAATAATTAAGTTTTTCAAGACATCTGAGGTCTAATTCTGATCACATGTAATAAATTAACTGTTTTCCACGGATCCTATGAGCTTCAGTAAAGGAAACTGGACATTTTGCATGTCATCTGAAAGATCTCTTCAGTTGTGATTCAGTCTGTTTTCTGCAAACTAACAACAGTTAGCCTTGGCATATTTACAGCTAAGAAAAATAAATAGAAGAAATTAATTTGCCTCCCACAACAGAGCAGTATTCCGTCTTCTCCGGGATGCCTGTGACTGCTGCCAACTCAGCAGAAAAACTAAGATCTCTGCAGCCATCAGCAGGCCAATGTAGGAAGTGCATGTAATCCAGGGGAACACTAAAGTAAGCTCATTTTTATTGCATGAGGGTGTTAAGAATCAGGCTTAACTCAAACCTTGTCTAAATTCCAGGAAGGATATATCTAAAAAAAAAAACAATCCAAGCAAACCAAAATACTGAGACCATGTGAGTTCTTAGGTATTTGCTTTCATAACCTAAATAAACAAATGTTTAAAGGTTTCTTGAACAAATCTTATATCTCTAAATGGTGCCAGATTTAGCTTTGTCAATTGATATTTAGATCTGGCATGTTTAAAATTTAAAGCAATAAATGAAAGACAGAAATGAAAAGATCTTAAATTTATGCAGGAATAGAAAAAAAGACCACTGTGTTTACAAAATATGGCCAGTTCTACTATTCTGTGCAGCAATGTACAAACAATATCAAAATGTAAAAACGTGTTTAAGAAAATGTAAACATGCAAAACAACGACCTGCGACCTTCAGCAGTGGAGAAGTTGTGAAAAGAACCATTTGTCACGTTGCACAATAACTCGTACACAAATGCCCATACGCAATTAATGCGCATAAAAAGATGCTGCGCTGGGTAAAGAGCCAATTGTGTCTAAAACACTGCAGAAAATCGGGGGAAGTATATAATAGCAAGGACAGAGACTTGATTATGCAAATACCCCAGCTGCAAAGGAACAATAACTCTGCAAATTCAAAGACAAGCCATAACACAGAAGGCTATTGTTGTGCATTTGCATATTTGCTTGACAACTATAACCTGCTCATCATACCCAAATTGTTCTCCATAATGTCTTTGTATTCATATAATAATGCATACATTATGAATTGGCACAGTACACGGTCCAAGCCTGAGCCCTTCATCTTATTCAATTAATACAATAAATGACTATGCTGCATAAAATAGATATACTCTCTTTCCACCTAAAAAGTAAACATTTAAATAAGCATGCAGCTCATCTAATTAAAGGTAAGCAAAGCTGCTATATATTCTTTAAGTCTATGAATATTTACTAGAGGATTTTCTTGAAATATTAATATCTCCCAATGTGATTACACTTTCAGACTTCTATCAAAGCCGTTGCTTGGCAAGCTAATACAATATAGAAAATATATTTATGCTGCTTATTAGAAAGGTCACTATTCTTTTTTCTTTAATAATGGAAGATCATGGTAAAATATTCCAACTCATAAACCCTGAGTAATTGGTCACTAGTGTCTGACATATCAGAGGTAAAGAACCTGCTGTTTATACTTTTTCTATATATATGGTACAAAACAAAGTAATAATCTGTAGTAATGAAACTTTCTTCTTGTGTATGTCGAGGCTTGCTGGTAATTGTAGTTATTAGAATTTTCCGAGAAAATTATGTAAAAACAATTATATGCCTTGTGTACAAAAAGAACATGAGCCATATGCAAATTAGCACACTTATTGGTCTAATGGTTCCCTGAGGAGGAGTCTCAATGATAATGATGATGGCCTTATCCTGGATTCCTGCTCAACCGTCAGTGTTTAGACGTCAGCGGTTCCATCTCTACCACCAGATCCCGAGGTACAGGACTCCGGCTTAACTCCACGACCCGTGGGACCACAGTGGACCATCGATCTGATAGGATGAGAGGAAAACCTCTCATCATATAAATGAATAGTGAGAGTCCTCACAAAGACACGTTATACAGACTATGCATATCAGCCAGAAGGTATGGTGACAGTCTCACCCCTCCTCAGGGCTCTGACGCTCTGCTGCAGGCTGTTGCTTTGTGTCGTCTCATTCTTTCCCGGATCCTCATTTATGATTGCCAGGTTCTGATTCCAGTGAATCCAGTTGACCTCGTCCACTCTGATGTGAGAAAACACAATTTGGAACGAGGGCTGTTAGAGAGTTTCCTCTGAGAAAAAGTTCTTAAGAGTTTCACATTTTTAAAATGCAGTACGGTCTGCAGACACCCTTATGAAGTGCATTGTGTTACATGGAGCGTTTATGTAATTTACCTGAAACACCAGCGTCGATCTGGTGTGTCGTCCCAGTTCGTCCCCACAGTCACCATCTCTCCCACTCGAAAAGACTTACGGAGACAGACTGGGAATGAACGCTCAATGTCCAAGATGGTTGTTGCCCACTGTGAGAAAACAGGAATGTATATAGCTGGTGTGAACGAAACTCCTCTTAACATTAATTATAACATCTAAAAGAAAATCATAGTCATGACGTGAAAAATCAGCAATATTTAGGGGAAATGATCAAAAAACTATACTATGGGCCCACAAGGAATTTACAACTTTCAGAACCTCCAAAGAAAAAGAAAAACATAAATAAATGCCACTTCCTCTCAGATATTAGTATGTCTTTTATCAACATTTTAACATAACGTGGTATACAAACAAATTATACACATATAAAATGTTGTGTTTTATTTTTAATAAAAAAATGATATCATGCAGCAGAAAAAGAAATTATATCATTTAAATAAAATATCAAAACAGACTTAATTCTATTGTTTAGGTAAGACTTTAGTTATACCTGAAGCTTCCAGATTTTCTTGCTTTCCTTTGACACTTGCCCCACCGTCTCTCCCATCAAAGCGATCAACATGTTAAGCAGGAGGACAAAGGTGAGAATGATATAAGTGACTAAGAGGATGAGAAACACTGCTGGATACTGTGCACTGTGGACCAAGTCTCCCATCCCAATTGTCAGTCGGAATAGGTCCAGCAGGAAAATGCTAAAAGTGTCTGGGCCCCTGCAGTCGGGGTATGTGGGACAATCCCCGCCACACTTGTCTGGTGGGGGACACACTGGCAGAAGAGACACTAAGGCTGTGAGGTAGAAACAAAGGAGGCAAAATTATGCATTTGTAAAAAGAAAAAAAAAGATATTTATCTGAATGTGGTGAGAATATTGTGCCACTCTCAGATTTGTTAAGTATGACAGAAAATAAGGAACCTGTTTTCTCACCTGATGCATATCCAATCATGAAGAGCACATACACCAGCAGGAATCTGAAAAGGTCTTTGAAAAGAATCTGAAGACAAAACAAACAAAACAAACAAAAGTTAGAAAACAACAAAGCGTCAGTGTTTGCCAAAAACTGTTTAAAACTTATCTAACCTTCTGTATCATGATGCTGTAGGTGCCAGTGAGCTTTAGGCCCCTGGTGAAGTAAAGCGTGTTCATCCAGCCCAGGACAAGTGCAAACACCATCACAGTAACATAGGCCTTAATGCCAGACAGGTAAAGAGCAGCCGTGACGATAATCAGAAGAGAGTAGATGAAGCTAAACAAGACAGAGCATAATTTTGTCAAAGAAGCAGCCATGTAGCTACAGCCACATTTGAATCCAGGAAAACACTGTTTCGGTTGATCAGTATTTTAGCTAAATGAATAATCACAGCCAATGGTTCAAATCAGCATGTGTCAGACAGGAGCTCTACATCCTCAAAGCAATAACTGCGTCACGGGTTTAATCAAATATATCACTAAAAAAATGTCAGGGAAAGTCCAGAGATGTCAATTAGAAGATGATGAAAATTGGCCTTGGGTTAAAATCATCAAGAGACAAAGCGTGAGCTGCTGGGACAGATGATGCAGACTTACTACAGCAGCTGGAAGGATCCATCGATAAATAAAGATTTCACCCCAGGGC
Organism: Menidia beryllina; assembly: GCA_013363375.1. Taxonomy (NCBI): domain Eukaryota; kingdom Metazoa; phylum Chordata; class Actinopteri; order Atheriniformes; family Atherinopsidae; genus Menidia; species Menidia beryllina. The sequence continues at coordinate 2,407,792 of JABUIW010000162.1, read as the reverse complement.
ACTTTTTCAAAAAGAGGTCCTTAATCTGTACAGAACAGGGGTAAAGTTGTCATCGTGTCTCAGCAATTACAGTTTTATGACAGCAAAGGAACCGCTGGTCAAACCAGAACAAGGTGTCCAAGTATAACGGCTTACATTTGTTAGGAAGAAAAAAATCCCAGATGCCAGTGTTATGATCTCCCCTGCCATTCTTAAATAGTCCGAGGACGTGATGTAGGGGTATGGGGGCTGAAAGAGAAAAGAGAATGCTCAATTTTGACCAAGAGATTTACAACTAACACTTCATGTTTAGGGCCCACTCTAAAACAACACACAAATTAATCTTAAATCAATTTGGGAGAAAAACAGTGTTCATGCGGGGCAGCAACTGTACCCTTTGTTTGCAGTAATTTAAGACACACCGTTTCCAGCGCTGGGTGGTAATAAGCCACTAAGGTGAAGATGATCATGGTGATGAGGTAGGAAACCACGCTGATGTAAAAAGTGACAGCAGCAAACTTCTGCCATTTGGCCCTCAGCAGCTCATTGATGGGCTCCACAGCCAGCATCTCATGACGGTTCTGACAACAACATCACACAAAAGACATTAAAATAATGCATTAAAAAACATCAAAACATCAGGAATCCTTATTTAGATCATTTAGGTCGGACCTATCTACTGATTGCTTCATACTTTTTTTCAGTTTTTTATTCTAATGTGTGTGTAGTATCTTAGTATTCTGATGTTGGTTTAAGAATGAACTCTAGCTAAATGAAAAACTTGACTTACCTCACTGCGGCTGCTGTAGACGAGGATTTCTAGCACTGATGGTTCTTCTCCACATGTGTCCAATGAAGACAGGTCATAGAGCGATGAGTACACCGGACCATAGGCCCAGTCTTTAAACTTGCGTGACAGATGACGGACTTCTTCATCTTTGACTTCACGTCGAATTATGTGCTGGAAAACCTGGAAGAGAATTCAGAGGCTGACTCTCAGACCCTCGCTTTAAGCACAGTGATATATATTTAAAACAAAAACACACTGGTCACATCCACCGACCCCTATTTTGCCAAGTTTGGCCGCCATCATGAGGGGCGACATGCCGTCGTTGTTGAGTATTTTTTCCAGGCTGCAGTCTGGGTAGAGCTTGGCACACTTAATTAGCAGTAGGTCGTACATCTTTGTGAGGAAACGCGTGTTGTCCTTGGTGTTGTCTGCAATGTGCACCAGGGCGTGCAGCACCGTGTTTCCGCGGGAGTCCTGGCGTCGCAGGTCGGCCTTCTTGTGTGTATTCTCGGTCAGGTAGTGCACAATGTCCGGCTGGTTGGTGCAGGCAGCCAGGGAGAGGGGCAGCTCACCTGGACAGGTGAGGACAGAGCGCTCGGTCAAATGGAAACACGAAAGATGAATATGGCTGTAATAGCAAAACAAAGAGCTGCATTTCTGATTAAAGTAAACAAATCAACAGGAGAGTTAATTAAGAACCGCTGCTGATGGCTTCTCTCAAAGCGTGCATGGATCAAAGATCTGACTCAAATCCCCACTATGAAAGCAGCACAATTAACGGCTGTGTGAGGGAGGGGCTCCACGGGGCCACGGTGCCAAAAGCAGCTGCTGAAAATGAGCCGTTGCCATGGGTGACAGATTACTTTGTCACCTCACATAGAAACGCTCCCCTTCATGGATTTGCACGGGTGCATACGGAGAGTTAGCGTGAGTCTAAATCCCATTAGCCATCAGCGCTGCCAGGTTCCTGTTCACCTCATCGCAAAGCTCCGCAGCAAATTACTCACACTGTGCCCAGACACGCTGGGATTTGAGAATGACAACCATGCTAAGTGAAAATAGAAATCATCTCCTCTGTGGTGAGGGAGGAAAATAATACTTGATTGTAATCAAATAAGTGAGTGTTAAAATTTGGTTGGGAAAAAACGAACAGGCCTCCACACACTCCAAATCTACAGTTGTTTTTAGAGGAGTGATTTTTATCGCACCCTCACGACTGAGGTAAAGCCTCCTAACTGTGGCCAGCAGAGGACAGCGTTGAGCTCATGGAAAGGCCTCTGACTTCACCGTCCATGTGGAGTTAAAGTCAGTGAGACGATCAGTGATCCTGGCAGAGGATGTTTACTTTTCATAGATGTAGAACACAGACGCCTTTCACTGTACACACAACATCATTCTTGTCTTTTCGTGTGTTTGGCAGCATTTACGATGACAGTTTCGTGTGCAACACTTCAAAAACATTTGTTTACAGGGTGGAGTTCACCTCAGTGTTTTTTTTTCCATCTACATTAATCGTTTCAAAGCAGCCACATTAAAACTTAAATGGGTGGGTTTGCAGTGTCACTTCTTCTCTGTGGCAGTAAGGGTGTCTTTCTTGAACAACTTTCCATGACTTCATCATTTGAGTATCGCCACTGAGTATGGCCACTGTTTAAGTATACAGAGCAAGAAAGTAAAAGAGTTTTGAGTGGAAAATTAAATGTGACAGATATGCTCAAAGAAATCTCTCACATCCATCCATCCATTTTCTGAACCGCTTATTCCCTAATGGGGGGGGGACTGGAGCATTCAATGGTTGAGAGGCGGGCGACATCCTGGACGGTCCACCAGTCTATCGCTGATGTGTGAGGGCTATCTCACACATCACAACATTATTCACATATAAGACAGGAAAATTCAGTTGCAGCTCTCCAGAACTCAATGTGGGACTCAGAATCTCTGTTTAATAAATGGAAAAGCAGAGGCCTAATGAAGGCTGCTGTTCTGTGCAGATTTCTGTCCAGACAACAAACTCTTACCAAAGTAGAAGTAGCCCCCCTCGTCTTTGGGCTGGAAGAAACGTCCCCTGGCCTGAGCATGAACATCTGCTCCCTGCTCCACCAGGAGCTCCACGTACTGTTTACGGCGTCGTTCGATGGCAATGTGTAGCGCCGTCTGGCCTGTAAATGACACACAACACAAGGCTCTAAACATATCCTGGAAATTGTGTGTTAGGGCTGCAAAACCTGGTGAGTAGGTAGCAATAAAACTTTCACAGTCTTTGTCAGCCTTAACTCTGCTAATAAAGCCTCGCTCATTTGCATGGCAACTCTGTTTTATATGACAGCATGCTAGAGGTTATTTTTTATACCTCTGTAGTAGACATCCCTGAAAGGCGTATTTATAAACTCTCTGAGGTTTCCAGTCTTCTCTGCGATGTCAACCAGAAGTGGGATGGTGTTGTTTCGACCACCATAAAGGTTCATCAGGGCTTTAGGCAGACATGTCTTTCCAGTAGATGGTTCTGTTAGACAAATTAGTAAAGCAAAGAATATGTTTAGACCTAGACAGTTTTTTTTTAACAGAGCTGTTGTAATAAAACAGTTATTTCTTAATTCTTTAGTAGGTGTCAAACAATATGGGCTTAATCTGCTCCAGCCATGACCACACATATAACTATCCCTTTGGCCTATAGAACTCCTTGTGCCTAGAAATTATATTTGATTTGATTAGGTGACACATAAATATATAGATGGATAAATAACAGAGTTACTTTCTAAATTTGTTTGGGGTAAATACATCGGCATCTCAATTGTTTGTTAATCTTAGTTAAATGTATTAATGCGGTCTGTTGGATTTCAGCTCATAATTCAGTGACTTCCAGTATGAGGGCATGCATTTTTGCTGGAGTAAAGGATCCCATGGAGTAACATGTGAAATCTTCTAGGCCCCATTAATGGGAAAACAGTGTCAAGACACTGATAACTACTTAGGTATTAGAGCTTTATAGCAACCAATTTAGATAAACAGGAGTCAAACGAGAGTGCCACTTTTTGTAGTCATTGAAAAAAATAACGTTTAAAGCCATATTAAACTCCCACAGAGTCAGCGGTTGGCTGTGATTTTTCTCTGCTTCCTGTTAAAAGCCTGACACTACTTCTCAGACACACACAGGAAGCCTTCCATTGGCCTGGCCTTAAGAGGACAAAGGCTGATGTCATTCCACTCTTTCTTTCTCATGTCCTCCGAGCCAAAAAAAGCACAGAAACAGGGCGGAGGGGTACAACAGGTCAAAGATCAAGCAGTGGGAGAAGGGACAAACCCAAAGTTTTTAGAGTTACAAATCTAATATAGACCATAGAAAATAATACAATAATTCAATTTCTAATAATAACATTCACACTTTACCTCTAAACTCCTCATCTGTTAACCTCTTCTCTTGACTTTGAAGGTACTCCAACAGGCCCTCCAGGGTCTCAGGGTCACCACGCGACACGGAGTCGAACAGCAGAGAACGGTTGAATATTTTCATTACTTTTGGTGGGTCTGAGCTTTGATCATCATCAACTGATATCTCTGTTTTACTTAGAGGACACAAAAACATGACTTGATGTCACACATTGTACTAGCGTTGGGATAAGGCAACAAAAGCAGGGATTCTCTTCATGTCTTATTTATTTCTAATGGCCATTCAATTAAGAATTAAGCATGGATGTGTTGCACAAAGAATCTTTAAATGAAAGCCTAACAGCACTGAGTGCTCATATAAATGGACTTCTGTGTCCGTTAGGCAGGTTGGGCAACAGGAACAGGCAGCAGCCTAAATATTACCTCAACGGCTGCAAAGGAACCAACAACTTGCTCTCTGTTACGGTTACAGAGTTGTGTGAATGGAGAACTCCTTTGCCAACAGTGTGTGTGTGTGTCAGTGTGTGCATAGTCTGCGTGGCATGCCTCTGTCCACAAAGCTACAGTATAGAGGGTTTCTGTTTCTATGACAATTTTCCAAACTGGCCTTTTCACCGTAGAAAAAAAACAGTAAATGTTTAGAACCTTTTAAGACAGAAACGCAAACCCTAAACCGATGTGACAAAAAGAGCAAACCATCATAAAATCCTGTGTTGTAGTTTACAGACAGTGAGGCTCTTCTCACCCTCTTGGGAGTTTTTTCCTGCGCCTCTTCTGGTTGCTCTCCCTTCCATAGGTCCCATAGTCAAACAGTGAATCCATGGGAGCCTTCTTAGGGCCCTGAACCACATTTGACTCATATATGGTGGATTCCAGTAGGTCCATTGGATTGGAAATGCCTTTCTTAAAAGCACCCTGAAACTTCATTCGCAGGTTCTGTCTGCCGTCCGCAGGCTGGCCGTGCTGGACCAGCTCCAGGGCTGAGTTCTGGCTTGTGTCGTGAACTGACTGGGAGCCATCCTCACTTTCAAACAAATCTGAGAGCTCAGAAAGCGGGAAGGCCGCATCGCTCTCAGCCCGAACAGCAACGCCATTCCCGGAGTCCTCAGATGGGCCAGCTCTAGCAGTGTCAGACCCAAGGGTGTTGGTCTTGGACAGGGCGAGGTGGCACCTTCTGAGGAGAGCAGAACGGCCCTGGAATAATACCGTTTAAATAATCATGAGTACACATTCCCTTTGGCTGTTAAGAAAAGCTTAACTGGATAAACATGTTCCAACATATTAATTGTAAGAAACGATTTATGAAACAAACGAGTTTCCAAGAGGGACGTTGAATACTTTTCAACATCCCTCTTTGAAACTCTGCTCTCATATGTCTGTACAGAACGTAGAACGAGAACAGTTACATCTTAAATATGGTGGACCAGATCCATTTTCAGGACCCATGAGGAAGTAGAAACCGCCATAATGTGCAGTCACAAAATGCTCTTCGAAGCACAACCAGTGTTCAATAGAAGTTAAATAAAATTTCCCCAAAGACTGGTAATATATACAAAAGATATCTATTCCATTTGTACCTCATTCATCACTTTTATCACGGTGATTATCAATAACCTTCTTTAGCGCAAAGATGAACTGATGATGAAGCATACGAGGGCTCTGCAAAACAAAAGGAGAGGGGAAACAAATAAAATACTAACAAAGAAGCAATAAACAAATCAACAACTCAGCAAGAGTTTCACAGAAATGGGATATCTGGAAAGCAGAATGAATCACTCCTCCTTTCTGTTAAACAAGATAAAAGGAAAAGAATACCAACATAAGTTCTCCCTGCCTGAGGTTTATAGCTTCACACTGTCTCGGCTTCTCAGTTCAATTTTCCAACGTGCGCTCACACAACATCATTTGAACTACACAAACTTCCTCTCAGGCCATTGGTTTTCCTGAGTTTGGTGTTGACAGCGACAGCTCAAATATGCCAGACTGCACAGCAAAGGAGTAACATAAACAAAAGAGGGAAGAATGACTCATGGCACAAAGGATTATCGTGCCTTTACACTTCAGTGGTCACCTAATGATGAAAAGATGCAGGAACAAAAAGAGGCTGTCCCTGAATAACTGTCACAACAAACTAAGAGCAAACACTGAGATTATTGAGAAAGTTTGTGTGAAGCATACACAACACAGTGACAGAGTGTTATCGTATATTATCCACTTGTTGGGAAGTGGAAACTTGAAAGTTTCCTGTTGTAAGTGACCTTAATGCCTCCTCTGAGCTGGGGAAGTTCCTGCATGCCTCTGCTGATGTGACATTATCAAGAGGAGTAGCTGGAGGAGGAGCGAGCAGGGAGTGGAGGTATGGAAAATGTGATGTGACAAGTGCTCAAAACTAAATATCCCAGAAATAACAAACGAAATCCAACAAAAAATATACCTTTTTCAAATGAATTTGTGGTGGTCAAAAGAACACAAATCATAAGCAATGTTGAAACTGGATAATAAAAAAATAAGTAATCCAGAAAAAAAGGGGGGAAAGTATAAGGCATGCATGTTAACTAACTAATACCAAAGGCAAATACAGAACCATGTTGTCACGGGGTTTTACTTACCCTCTTTTAGGCAGCTGATCCATTTCTCATTCCTTTAAAATGTGCGCAGTTTTGCTCCATGGTTTAGGTGGATTTCGCCTCCTCTGCTGAGCGCCTCTCCAGCTTTAATGGAGTGGAGGGGGACCGGGCAGCACTGCTCCGTTGCCTTGTTTCCTGTACTCTACCGCCGCCCTGGACACCTGAACAACGGATGCATTCACAGGTTTCGGGTGGGAAAAAGTGGCCACCACCTTGATAGAAAGTTGGAGCTTAACGCGGAAGAGCGCGCGCGCCCGCAGCTAGGTGAGGCTGCAACTGAACCAGGGGCCATCCTCTCTGAACCCTCCTTCCTTTTCCTGGAATTTCACAGACAAGCTGGTACAGTTCCTCCAACTTCACAAAGCACGGTGTTTGCTGCTGACTACCTCAGTAAAGGGCAGCCAGTGTGTCATTTTTCCCATTCACATATAAAATGAAAAGCCCAAATCATCCCTGTTCTCTGACTTAGCCCTCTGACCACTTTTACGATTTGTGAACCCTTTTCATTTAAAGGCATCAATTACAAAGTTCATTCAGTACATTTCACACTGCCTCACAGCAGCTGTATAAAAATTTCCTGGGGTTATTTTTTATTTTTTTTATCTGTCAGGAGGTTGTGGCGCTATGCATGTCTGACAATGACCAAACTGAAGGGGCCAGCTTTCTCCTGGTGTTTTTGTACAAATTATTAAGTTATTTCATTAAGACATTTAGTTTGTTTTGACTGCTGACTCGTTTACTGTAGATATAACTAATCTAATTGGAGTATTGAGATGATGACATGTCCATTTTCAAATGAGTTATTAGCAAATGTCATCCTGAAAAATGTATGCAAATACAAAACATACAAGTACTAAATCAGAGAGGGGAATGGGTCAGAGTGACAGTCATTATCAGTAATAAGGCACTAATATATGTGCAATATTTTAAGGGAGTTAATTATCTGCTTTTAAATGCAGATGAGTGGAAATGTGAATTAGCCGATAAGATCTACTGTTATTGAGAGCTGTCGACTTTTTTTGTTTTGACTCCTTCCTCCACGCTCATTCGGTTCCCATTAAACTTGACTCAAACATAGTTCTGGTACTATGTTTGACAGATTTGTGCATGTTTATGTTTCTGCTTCATGAGATTAAGAAATGAAAATAGTCTTACTTTAAATGAAATACTGTATAACCCAATACTGAGAAGTTGTAAAAGCCAGTGTGCTGTCTCCTCTAAGCTTGATAAACAGTGGTTTCCTCTTTTCAGATAGATGCAAATACTCCCCTGAACAGGATATTAGTCATCAATGATGCAAGTATTTTGTTTTTGAGGTTGATGGATGAGAACAAGACTGAAAGGAACTGACAGGGCAAATGGTTAGGTTTTCTGCCGAGGTCTCTACATTAAACTAAAAGGAAAAGCTTTCTATTGCCTTCATGAACGCCTTGTGCTCAATGTGTTGTTTGTTTTTGTTTTTTTCCACCATCAGCTAAGGGCAAGGAGAAGAATACTAAATAATGGCATGGCAGTTTTTAATCACTTCTGAAGCATTCTCTATGGAGAAAGTGAGCCTGATATCTCAAAGGTTTCATTTGAGGAATATAAGTAATTACAGGCTGTGCTGGTGTAAAGAAACCCATACAGGGGAAGAGATGAGGCTGTAAATACTTGATAACCAAACAATGTTTTGGCTTGAGAATAAATTAATTAATTCAAATAGAAAAGCAGGCATTTCTCAGAGGGGTAGTAAAACCTCCCACCACCACCACCAGCTGATCAGAAAATAGCAGGAAGGGAAAACAACCACAAGATGGCACAACAAAACTGAAAAAAAACCTTGTGCATGACTGAGAGCGTGAGAAATCAAATTATTTCAACAAATCCTTGTTTTATATTCAAATGACAAACAATGTCAGGAGAAACAAAAAAAAAAACTAAAGCTGTGTAAGGTAAAAAAGAAGGCACGATCACGTCAAAATAAGATATAAAAATCTGAAGAAAATACCATATGCACAATTTAAAAACTCTTCTTAACTTAATACCAATTAATAATTTAAGATACACAAACATCTTCAATATCAGTCTCTTACCTTCTTAGTTGATTTTGTCATTCAGATGGAAACGTGAGTTTATGTACTGATGCTGATTTATAAGAAATGCAAGTATCCAGAAAGAAAAAGGTGACTTTATTCTAATTTACCTAATGTACAAAAATGACATGTTCAGCAGAAAAATTAGAATAACTCCAAACTGGACTGAAATCGTTACAAGGAGCAGGTAACATGTTTGATACACATCTGTGAATATTTTTTACTATTTTATTTGAAATTCAAACACTGTAACATAATACCAGATGATAAAAGATGTGGCAACACACCAGCCAATACCAGAACAGCGTTGTCTCATAAAGAGATGGAAGTAAAATTGAATAAAAGACACATTTCCTGTCACTTAAGTTGAAAGGAAATACATATTTAGTATACTGAAAAGTGGAGGGAAAAACAAAGCACTGCTTTTCAGAAGAAAATATTAAAGAAAGAAACAAAAAAAACATTTTTTTCTGGTGAGTACGTGTTTTTCCTTTCATCATATTTTTACATCAAAGTATGGGCTGAAACCTATATGTGTCATAGATAACCTTTTTTAAACATTAGATCATTACTGACAAAATGAGAAAACAAAAAGTTGTCATTTGGACCTCTTTTATTTTTCATTCATTTACTGCATTCTTCCTTTTAATTTGAATTACCTACCACAAATGAGTGGAACAGTGAAACAGGCGTAAAAACATTTCATAGTTTTATTGGTCGATTTGAGTGGATGTGGTAAAGCTAAAGTTAGCATCTCATCAAATTTGTCTAAATCTCACAGTAATTTGTGCCTCGTCTTAATTTACGCTTCTGGCTCAATTTGCTATTCTAAGCACGGCTGTGAACGTTTTTTTAATTAAAAGACATGTTTCTCTAATAAGAGGAAAGAAAAACTTCAAATGAAAAGTATATATATTCCGAACCTGCAGCTACAATGGAAATAATACCTCCAGAGTCAACCAAGAACGTGAAAATGGAAAAAGCACACATATCTCTAAATATATACAAATTCATGATGTAAACAAGAGAGCATTTTAAATACATCCAGTGACAGTGACTGAGAGAGTAAAAGACTTCTTAAACTAAGTGGCTCTCTTAAGAAACCAGAAGCATCCCACAGTCACACCTTGTACTCAAGATCAGCATTCATTTTGTTATAGATATCATAAATAGCATCAACTGTGGCAGAGAAGTTAATGAGGAATTTTTTTATTTTCTCCAGGCATTCCTCCTCCTTTACATCCCGACCCTTGGAGAGAGCCTTCAGGAAATCAGACTTATACGGAGCAGCAAAAAGGGCAGCCTGACAAAGCAAAGATCATATTCACACATGGCTGTAAGCATCTGATGCACTTCAACACAAAATAAGCAACGCAGTCATTAAATGTGACACAAAATGTGTTTTCGATAAACTCACCTTGAAGAGTTGTTGCACAAACCAACCATGATACTTTCTAAGAGCAATTTCATAGGCTTTTGTGATGTTGACTCTAATGAGGTTCGGGTTGTTTTCATCCTTTTCACCATCCACCAGGCTTTGAAGGAAAACCTGAATGAATTTAAGACCCCTGTTGAAAAAGAAAGCATGCACAGTGATTAAGGATTTCAAAAATGTTATTTAAGGTTCTTTTTAAAAAAACAATTTAAAACATCTATGAAATCGAAAATGCCACCTTTTCAGCCACATCAGTGCCAGTGTTGCTCCAACTTTGGGCCATTCTCCTCCATGCATTTCCTTCTCTGCCTCCAAAATCATCTGGAGTGTCTTAAACCGTCCAGGATTGGTATCATAAATTGCTTTGATTTTCTAGAAGGCAAAAACGGTTCACAGTGTTGTCTTACAATGCAACTGAGATGTGACCTCCCAAAGGCAGATTTAAATCATACGTACTGTGATGTTACCAGATATGTCGGCCTTGATTGGGGCAAAAATTGTTGAGCCGAGGCAATCTACAGAGAAATATGTGCAAAGCTGTATTTAAAGGGAAAACATATAAGCTGCAGAAAATACATTCAATTGATATGATGTTATCAGGTTTTCATGGTGATCATCAACATTTCTGAACAATCAGATAAAAGCCAAGTTAGCAAGAGGTGTAAAGCTAAAAGGGTGAAAAGATAAACTCAAACTACGTACAAGCTTGTTTATACACGATTATGTTTCTTTCTTTGATATTTACCTAATTATCTTTTGATCATGTTGACAGTATTATCGTTACTAGGCTCACCAATGAAGGACCTGAAAAGTTAGAGATAGCTCTGCGAAAAGTGAGACATGTTGAGAACAGACTACACACACTGCTCTGAGTTGACCTGCTGACACATCAGACCGGTTTCTGTTAGTGGAAACTACTCATGACGGAGACTTTCTATTGTGCCAGTGCAGAGCATCTCCACAACACAGATGGAAACATATCTTGTTTCAGAGATGTCCCCAGCTTGAATGGATCTCTACAATTTCCAGTCCAATCGAAGGACAAATGCTTTTGTAATAACATACAGCCCCATTCATGTTTAAAATATAAAAACCTGTAATAGGAACAGATCTTAATGAGGTCCTATTCTATAGAACCAACCGAACAAAGAAGGTGTCAACAAAGTACTGTCCACTTAGCCCAGAGGTCTAATTTAGCGAACACTCGAACGCTTGTTAATGTAATAAGAACTATCTTAATGGCTTGTTGGAAAGTTGGCCCTGAAATTTCCAGGTCAGGAAAAACAATAATGGCAAGGAGAAAAGAGTTTAATACAAGCGTAAGACTTGGTTCATCTCAAGGGTTTCACATGGCAAATTCAATAGAAGGACTTAAGCATATTAATACAGAATGAAGTTGCACAAAGATGGCCTAGTGCACCATGCCACTGGTGAATGGACAAGGGGAACTCAACACCGTACTAATCAATTTTCTCAACTTAAAATCCAGGCCAGTGGATTAAATTATGCATGCCATAGGATTGTGGACAATTTGTATGGAGAGACATACGATCCAAAAAAAGATTATCATTTAGAAAGAGTAAAATTTGTATGCTAGGTTCAGGGAAGAGTTGGGAGTGATTTCCTCTCTACAAGTTATGTGTTTAATTGCAAAAGTTGATCAAATTTGCTCATAAACTTTAGCTTTAAAAAAGATAAGGTTGAGATAAGTTCCTGTGATAAGTCATTTGATCGGTGCCAAAAATTCAGATTTTAATAAACCTCTGAGAAGCAAATCACAATAAAGCGAATGGAAAAGTTTATTTTTTTTATTCTGCTACATCCTTACCCATAGAAAGTACAATGTGTCTGTAATCAGCACCGTGCCACACAGAGGAAACAAACTTCACTTACCAAAGAATGGTGGAAGGTATGATACAGACTCCAGAAATGGCCTCGTTTCCACCTGTCTGTCAGCTGGCAGCTGTCTGAATTGGTGCTCCATCAATAAAGCCATATCTTTGGACCCACTGTTACTTCTAGAAGGAAAACAACAAGATGACAAATCCTCCACTACACATTCACAGTGACGGCAGCTGACTGAGAACCCAGACACACACAACTCAAGTCACCTACTCTGAACCTGGGTCAGAGAAGGACATCCAGTTGCCAGATCATGTGGTCTAGTTGTTGTGCCAACATCACTCATCCAGTAAAAAGGCCGTTAATTGTTCTCTGACAAAAGTCCAAAATTAAAAGATGGCAAAAGATATTTATTACACAGAATCTATATAATTTATATAACGTGTATTGTGTTGGTGATCCAACAAAAATACTTTAAATTGTTCTTACTTAAAAAAAATATATATATAAAACGAGAAGTAAAGCTGCTCCGCGCTTTCCTTTGTCTTTCTTCGATCAAGCATTTTTGACCTTCACTCCATTCCGTAGCGTGGGAGTAACTAGGAAGTGTCACGGTAACCAAGGTATATATCGGGGGTTGACCAAAGCATATACGTTTTCAGGAGTTTGGTACGGGTACGTCTTATGATAATATATTTGAGAGTTATTTTAAATATACCAAATGAGCAGAGAAACTACTAAATTGATATTTCTTAGCTGTGTCCTCAATGCGGGAACTCATCCCGTCTTCTGCTGACTTCGCACATTCACAGTGCCTAACTGCCTTTTTGGTGGATGCTGAGACCGGTAAACGTGTTGTTTAAAATCCTGCCTTCTGTCTTTGGAGTCCTAAACAGTAAGCCAAAAAAAAAAACATACTGCATTTTCAAACAGGGAGGAAGGGGTTGGTTTTTGTGTGCTTGCCGTGCTCGTGTCCACTTACTCGACTAAAGCCTAAGATACAACTTCATAGTTTGACCCCCGTGCGGTTTCTTGCGTGGACAGGGATTCGGGCTCATGGCTCTGCCGACACTGTCAGCTCACTGGCCCACTCGTTCCTGTTCGAGGGGCCACCAGCTGGCCCGGCAGCGGGAGCAGGAGGCGCGGTGGCGGCAGCAGTGGGAGCAGCATGCTCAGTACTTCAGGGAGACGAGCGTCCGCAGCCACAAACAGGCGGCGTGGAGCTCCCGCCACTCCTACCAGCAGAGGTAACAGCTGCCGTTTAGAGCCCGGTTTCAGCTCACCGCGGTCCCTGGAGCCAACAGCCCACCATTAATGTAGTGGTCACTTTAATTCCGTTCGCTGAAATGGTTTTGTCAGTTCAAATCCAAGATCTCAGATCAGAAATGCAAGTCAAAAGTTAAAGAAAAAAGTCAAATGAAAATGGAGTCATTGTCTCTGGTAATTGCTATTCCTTTCCACACTACAGACCTAAAACAAAATCTGATAAAAAGATAAGAAACGTTTTTTTGAAACTCTAGATTGCTGCACATCCTTCCTAAAATATGACATATATGCAGTGTTTACATGATAAATGTAGCTATATTTTGACATCAATGATAAATAAACAAGAAAAAAGCGTACATATCACCACTTAGTGGTAAATATCAACTACTAGTATACTAAGAACATTACCAAGACGTTTCTGCCAGCTTTTTCCAGTGTAAAGTGTGCAAACCATCAGTGTAACTGCCCTGAAGTAAATGCAACCAAGAATGCATACATGCATTCATAATGCATGCATAAAGTTTGCATATAAACTGGGGTTACATAATCATAGCATCATTATTTTTTGGAATATTTTTTATGAATTTATGTTGTGTTTATGTTATATTGATTTATGCTAATTCATGCAATCCCACTCTGGTGAGTATTTAATTGGCATTCAAAGATGCTAGCATAGCATAGCTTAAATGAATCTCTCCACTTTTGTCAGTATGTCAGCTTACGAAAACCAGAGACTGAAGGAGGAAAAGAAGGCCAGCCTGGAACGGCGCAGGGATCGGCTCAGGGCCATGCTTCAAGAAGAGCGAGCCCAGCTGGAGGCGGAGCTCAGAGAAGTAGTCCCTGATAGGGACGCTCTGAGAAGTCAGTTAAAACACAAAACTGAGGAGCTTCGCACAGCGAGAGAGGAAAGGAGGAAAAAGGTAGTTTCACTGATGTTTTAGGATATTTATAAAAGTGGTCACGGTGCTCTGCCATGTAAAATTCGATCATTATAATATCTACTCTTTGCCCTCAGATTGTCCAAGAGCTTCTGAAGGAGCACTGGAAGAAAAACAACCCCGACCTTCGAGAGGTAGGCAAATCCAAACCAATGATTCAAAAGTAGCTGAAGGAGAGCTGGGTGATCATGTGATAGATGAGTTCAGGTGTCTGTGGATCATCCGACTTATCGAAAGAGCTCAGCAAGTGCAGAAAACAGATACTTTTTTATTTCCATCAATAATTTCTATTCTTTCAGAAATCTTATAGCACTCACGAGGGACGCATTTCATGACTCTGTTAACCTGAGTATCCCTTCCACAAAGGGTCAGTTTCATCAGTATCCGCGTCGGCTGTGTCACAACCCTGTTTCTCTGTGTGCAGGTCGAGTCAGCATTACATAAAGATCATGTTGTGAGCCGGTGGCAAGAGCAGATATCTGAGAAGGAGCAGGTAGGACAATCATCCAAGCTGTCTGAGAAAAAAAAATAGCTCGAATTCCACTCATTCCGCTGTCAATGAAACCAAACTGTGAAGACCAATTATTTATGTGACATGTCCATTTTTAATTAAACAGTGCTAATGTGTTCTGTTAGCACAGAATTGAGTCTGTAATGTACTCTGGTTATCCCCTTGACATAGTGTTTAATTAAGAAAGTTTTGACACCTCCTGTAACACATCTTGTCAAACAAACAGAGAGAGGCAACTGAACAAGAGGCGAAGAAACGTTTTGAAAATGAGTATGAGAGGACTCGAAAAGAGGCTTTGGAGAGGATGAAGCAAACTGAGGAGAAAAGGAAAGAAGAGGAGCGTAAGAGAGCGGAGGAGCTGTGCAAACAGATGGAAGAGCTGAAGCTGAGAGAGGAGGAGGTATTTTAAACTTCGACAAACTATTTATGCAGTGCGGGAATACTTTGCATACTTATGGTGGAATCTCTCCCAGGCCACGCGTTTGAAAAAGGAGCAAGAGGCACTGCTTGTCCAGCAGTGGGAGCTGGACAAGATAGAGGATGAGAGGAGGATTGCAGAGGAGAGGAGAAAGAATTCTGAAATGGGGTATGAGAAGCTCTTTCAGTCATAACCAATCCCAAGTCTGCACATGTTAGAGCCCCTCAAGGTATTGGACTCAATGTATTTGTGCCCCCTCCATCAGACGATTCCTGATCCGTCAGTATCGAGCCCAGTTAAGAAGGAGAGCCCAGCAAGTACAGGAAGAACTAGTAAATCCACACTCACTCATGCATACATATATACATACAAACACATGTATACTCCACATGTATACACACACACACATTGCATATATTTATATATATTTATATGCAACGTGTGTATAATTATTCCGCTCTTTGTGAACTCTAGGAGGCCGACCGTAAGATCCTGGCTGCGCTGGTGGAAGGAGAGCAGGAGGACAGGAGGTTGGAGACAGCACGGAGGGAAAGAGCCATTGCTGATGCTGCTTGGATGAAACGTGTGATTGAAGAGCAGCTTCAGTTAGAGCGGGAGAGGGAGGCCGAGTTTGACATCTTACAAAGGTGAGCATACATTTTTGTATGTCCTCTACAGGAGGGGACATTTTCTTCTTTCCAAATTCAAACCTATGTAACACACATTTCAGAGAAGAGGCTCAACGTGTTTGGGAAAAACGGGAAGCTCAGTGGGAAAAAGAGCGGAAAGCACGGGAACGACTGATGCACGAGGTACTTTAAAAAAAAAAAAAAACTCTTGCACTTACACACAGATAGAAGTGCATGAAATCATTTCCTTTTTTTTTCTTTTTAAGGTGCTAGTGGGAAGACAGCAGCAGTTAGAGCTAAAAATGCAGAAGAACCGAGAGGCCCAGGAGGAATCCCTGAAGAGACGCGAAGAGCTGATTAAGGAACTAGAGCTCGAGAGGAAGCTCAGGCTTCAGGAGAAGGAGCAAGACAAAGGCCGTAGGACAGCGAGGATGCAAGAGATAATGGCTCAGGTTGGTGCCAATTTCATGAATCAGGTTTGT
The DNA here is from genome assembly GCA_013363375.1 of Menidia beryllina. Taxonomy (NCBI): domain Eukaryota; kingdom Metazoa; phylum Chordata; class Actinopteri; order Atheriniformes; family Atherinopsidae; genus Menidia; species Menidia beryllina. Next base: position 2,391,413 of record JABUIW010000162.1, on the reverse strand, counting down.
TTTTGCTTCCCAGGAAATCATCCTAAAATGCATTGCGTGTTTAATGCAGGTGGAGCAGCAACACCAAGAGGAGAGGGAGGAGCAGTGCAGGGTAGCACAGGAGGAGCAGGAGAGGGGGGAGGCCCTTCGAATGCAAGAGGAGGAGCTCCGGCTTGAAATGCAGAGGATGGCCAGGGAAGGATACCGAGAGAAGGTAGAAGATCAAATTCATGCTGCTAGACACTCATTCTATAAGTCCATCCTAATCTTTCCAAAATTCTCTTTGATTTATACTTGAAATTGTATTTTGCAGATTCACAGCAGGCCACGATCAGCCTGGACATGAGCAGCCTGGACATGAGCAGCCCGCATGACTGAAATCCTCTTTTGTAAAATGTGTTCTTTGTCCTCTGTACAGCTTTAAACGACTAGTTCATATTCCCTACTGTCATTATGTCAATCAAACCGGCCACTTCAAACGTCCATTACACCTCCTGAACCGGCTGACTGGAGCCCTGTCCCTCTCTACTGGGTTCCTGAGGGACAGCGGTCTCAATTAGTTCAAACTTCATCAAATCAAGGTCTTTTCATGAAGACAGAGTCCTTTGAATAGAGGGATAATGAGGCGTCATTGGGAGCCCCTTATTTCCTTCAGCACTCTCAGAATTCTGAATCCAAATGCTGTAAATTGCGATTTTTTTGCACAGAGATCTTAGAGCTTTGTTAATCGTCTTTTACTTCAGAGTCGTATTGAGAAGGAATGTTTTGACAGTCAAATTGATACGATTAAGAATTTGAGTGACTCACCAAAATTCACTGTACACAGGGATACTTAGCGTGTTATGACATATTTAAAAAGAAGAACTTGTCCTTTAAAAGATGAAACATTCATGAAGGTGAAGTGTGCCATATACCTGCAGTTCAAATGCTGTCTTTTTAACTGTTATAGATGATCTCATATTTGTATTTTTTGGCACTTGTAGAACTTTTCAAGACAGAGATTATTTTATATTGTGAGTTTGTAGAGATTACCAGTACTTTGAAATAAAAACCATTGCAAGCAAATTTTTGGAGCATTTCATAAATAGACACCCACAAATGCCTACTTTCACTTATACAGTCAATTGAGGGTCATCGGTTAACCCAACCAATGTGTTTTTGGACAATGGAAAGAAGCCACGCATACAAAGGGAGAACATGCAAACCCCACACAGAAAGGGCCCGGGCTGATTTCATACCAGGAGGCGATGGCACTAAACACCATTCAGCCGAGATGTAAACCCACACAATGTGACAAACAAAGACTATGGTTATGAATTAGCTTTATTTAGAAAATAAGAACCTTTCTCCATCCAGCTGAACAGCTGCTTCAGGCATCCCTGAACTCCAGCCGAGCACAGAGAAGGACAACAATACTTGGAACAGATGTATTCAGAAACACTTAAGAAAGGATCTATGTTTGATAGTTCTATCCCACATGTTGCACATTAAATACAATCTAGCAGCAGTGGCACAGAGCACATAACACACGGGCATACGTAGTTTGGCTCCCAGCACAGAGAAATGTCTGCTTTACGCAGTGCAAAGCAGAGCCTGTCAGAAACACAGCTCAGTCCTGGTGCTGGTGAGGAATACAGCTTGGCCCCAGAACATGTCTAGCTTGCTTTTATGGACTTGATGAATGGGTACACATAAATAGCTGCAATAAGTGTACTGCAGACAGGATTACACTCGGACAGGGGTCGGACCATATAAATAGCTTTTAACGCAGGCAACATTTGCATTGCAGAGCTACAAAGTCAGCATAAACAATAATTCCAACACTGAATGGAAGTTTACTAAATGGTTTATTTATTTACATTGTGTCATAAATGAGAGGAAGCTCTTTTAGCTACAACAATATTTGGAGAATAATATTCAGCCACAATAAATTAATCTTTTTTTTTTTTAAAGTATCATTCGGTGGCTTTGGACTAACATTAGCTTCAACATACCATTCTTTTTCTTAGTGAAATGTAGCACCACTATGAAATGACAATGGTATTTTGGAACTATTCTTTATGGAGTAGTTTATTAATACACCTGCTGGCTGAAAGATTATTTTACTGCAGGAAAATTGTGCTTCAAGAATGTTCAAACAGGTTTTTTGACTTTCCACCTGATATAAAGACTTAGCTTGATCTCCCCTTTAAATGTTGTCAAAATTATTAATACATTTAAAAAACAAACACATGCATATAAAATAAATACAAAAAACAAAAAACTGAACATATTTGTGAAAACGTAACTGAGATGCTAAAGGCTTTGCAGCCCTGTAAGTGCAGTTTAGTTGGTATTCTCCTTTGTTGTTATGGTGACGAGCTGCTTGGCAGCCTTTGCAATGTCATAAGCACACTGGATGACCTGCTGGGTGACAAGCTGCATGTCCGGTCCTGGGCAGCCCTCTGAGGGCAGGGCCTTCCGGCACTCGCTCTGCAGGCGGCAGGCGCTGGAGGTCAGCAGGCGCAGAGAGCCTCTCACAGTCTCTGAGCGCGGCTTCTGCAAAAGGAGGTTCAAAGGACAGAAAGTGAGCGCTCTAATTTATTCAGAGTGGTGCCAAGAGAAGAGCTTTTTATGTTTTGCGCAGCTCAAAAAACATTTGATGAACAAACAGTTTTCCAGTTCATTTGTAGTTACATAAAAACTAGACTGATTTCGAACCTTGGGGAAGAGGGCGGCCATTTCTGTTACAGCCAGGTGTATTCTTTCTGAGCAGGGTATGAAGCTGTGAGGAGTACAGATGGTACATTAGTTCAGCATGGCTCTCTACCTCTTGGAATGATAATAAACCATCCCAAACCTTTAAGGATACTGACACAAAATTCATTGCACTACTTGTAATAAATACATATTAAACAGCAGGTACAATACAGAAGTCATTTGTCTCAGGAAAAGGCCATTTAGTATTTTCAGCAAACCATGCTTTATTGTTTCCATTCCAAAACATGCTAAACAAATATTTCACGAACAATCAAATTCATCATCAGTTGTAGCATAGATGTAACTTACCCATTCTAAATTAAGTAAGTGCAAAAAAAAAAGAGCAATCAATTATGGAAAGCTTTAGAGTAAATAGAGAAGCATGCAGAAGCATGACTTGTGAGCAGGTCAGCCTGAACAGAATGAGAAACCATGTCAGGGAGAGGAAAATAAACTGTGCCTGGGAGGCAGGGACAGAGGCCAGAGTACCAGGAGGAGGGGTCAGGGGACCGGAGGCTAAGCGGCTGAAGGGGAGAGGGAGCCTTCTCAGCCCAGGGCACCAGAGTGCTGAAACATCCCAGGCTGTGCCTGAGCCGCCGCACACTTTCCCGCTCACTGGGTCTGCTCGCAGGTGTGAAGGAAGGGGAAACCCGATCGGCATAAGAGCAGATACGGTGGAAGTAGAATGAGGAAGAGTAAAGATGGCAAAAAAAGGGGGAAATGACAGAACATAATGCCAACTAATTCTAACGGAATAATGGTTGATGTAAGAAGGAACTCAGGTTGGAAATGAAAGCTAAAAGCAAAATCCTCTCTGCCTCACAGTCTGACCTGTCGTGTTTGTTCTCCTGAGCAGCACGCAAAAGCTCCTGAATGTTCTTGGTAATCTGCTCAGTTTTGCGGATGACGTCCTCCGTGCTGGGAAGTGCGGGGTCTGACTCCATCTCCAGGTCATCCAGTTCGGGTATGGAGCTGCCCTCCACCATCCAGCCGCTGCTCCTCAGCCTCCCCCTCTTTAAGAAACTGGAGAGGGCAGATAAGAGGGAATCAAGTTCCAGATCAAATGGATCCAGTGGATCCTTTATATATTCAGGACTTAAAGACTTTTTTCTTGACTGGCATAAGCCTCCTCTTACCCTGAGTCATCCATCTCAGAGTCATTGAAAGTGTTGTCATAGTCACTTTCCTGCATGCTGCCATGCTTCTCAAACTTTGATGCCTAAAGGGAAGACAACAAAACAACCAATCGCACGTAAAACTCCCATTATGCACGTGGCAAAACCCATAAAACAGCTTGGGTGAAAATTCTATTTCAGTTCTTTACGTCACATTAAAAAGAAACATGTACCACTTTGTTTGCTGTCCAGCTGTAATAATGTGGCGGATCATACACAAGTAGAGGCACTGCAGAAGCTTGAATAAAGCCAGCCAGTAAAGCTGTGAAGCCAGAATTCGGTGGAGGATTAGTATGCAATGCTCCATAGGTGATGCAAAGTTTGGCTAGCTTGTTCTCTCACATCAGAACAAGACAAGTTACTAAAGCTAAGCTGCTTCATCATGACCAAAACCTGTTCCATTAAACTGAGACCAAATTCTGATTAGTGTATGGATAGTTTTAAACCACAGAAATTAATTTCAAACAGTTAAACCAAAAAACACTTATTTTTTCAGACAGAAATAATTTTACAACAAACCATAGACAGGTTATTCCCAATGCTTATTTAAGAATGAATGGTTTCCAGTCAGATCAAGCTCACAAAACCTATACAACACGACTTTCATACGCTGGATTTGTCTCGCTGCAGCATAGTTTCAACATTAAGACTCAAGCCTACATCAGGAAGCTGAGACAAATGGGCAGGGTTAATCCTCACATGCCTGTGCAGAAGAATCTAAAACAAAAGAATGCATGCAGCAGAGACTGACATCAGGAACAAAGACATTTGACTTGTGAACTGAAGATGAGCTGACGCCTTCAGACAATCCTCTGTTCTGTCTGAGCAGATGATCCGTCTTTTATCAAATGGCAAACCACTCATATTGGAAGAGATGGCATTTTGTGAGACTGACACTTTGCAAAAACATTTCCTAGCCACAGAACATTAAACATTATTAATTAAACTTACCTTTCCAGTAAAAAGGGATCAAATGTATGTTTAGACGCCAGCATTCACAAAATGCTAAATGTTTTCTTCATAGCTGAGGCGGCTTTTTCTAAACGCCACAAACTCACTTTAGAGCATTTTTTAAGCCAGTGTGTCTGAAGCACAGAGGAAGAATGACGGACAGCTGCGCAGGGGTTTGGCCTTAACAAGCGCCGCCGTTCTCTGTTGGGCAGGGTGACTGATGTCTGATGAAGGCAGGGGAGTGGTGCTGAGGGTGGCCAGTGGAGGGTTGGCTCATGCAGCAGGGCAAATAAAGAGCAGGAGAACAAAAGAGGTGGATTTGCTGTGTCCCACAAGATGCGGACCGGATGAAGGTGTACTTAACCTTTTCTGAACTGTCGTCCTTCGACCAAGACAGGGTGGATGGAAATGATGGGAGGGATGAAGAAGAGGTCACAAAAGCCCCCCTTTTTGTCTAAAGACAGGGTTTAAATCATAGTTCAAATAATAAAAACATTTGTTAGCTAAAAGGGAGATGCAGAATTCCCTTTAAGCCAATTTTCGTTTACTTAAATTAAGTTTAAATAACATTTAAAAAAGGAGTGGATGGAAAATGCAACGGTGCGATGAACAGTTAACATGAAATTATGATTTATTTTGTTTTGTTGTTAAGGGTGAACTTAGAGAATGTCAGTGTCAATAGAATGTATATTATTCCATTCACAGAAAAATCTTCCAGCACATATTTTCTGAACTCAGCGTTGTTCAGAACCAGAAAAATGTCAGTAGCAGGCTCCCATTGTGACAGACAGAGAATGAAAACTGATGAGGTGTGAGTGGGTGTGTCATGCATTAAAAACACACAGCATTTGTATGGTAGTTTTAATGCTTCATCAACATAAAACACAGTACAAACGGTAACAGCATGTTTTTGCTTCGGCAACTACTTTTTATATATAAATAAGCGACTCTCTCATTTTCAAAGGAAAACATGCAGATAAAGTGTAACCTGTCACGCTACGCCACAAAATTGTGTGGCGTTCTGGCTTTTTAGAGGACTGTCTTTGATGCAACCAAAAAGTACCAGTTTCAGAGGATTTAGAGAGGAGGGGGAAAAAAGGAAAATTTAGCAAGTAGGGTGAAGACACAAAGGAAAGCTGTGGAAACAAGACAGGTGAAAAGGAAATTGCAAAGGAGAGCAGGGAACAGGTCTTACTTACATGAGGTGGGAAGGGTTGCAGGGTAGGGATACCCTCCTCTGGGTAGGGAGTTTCCCCTTTGGGGAGATAGGGCTTCAGGATAGAGCCGGTCTCATACATAGACATGGGCCGACTGGCCCGCCCAGACTGCCGGCGTTTCAGGGCTGAGGGGCTGGAGGGGTCAGGGTAGTCTGTGCCGCTGGGGGGCTGATAGATATTGGTTGTGACCTGCCGCCTGAGAGAGGAGTTCTCGCTTTGCAGAGATTGCAGCTGGAAGAGACGGTCAGCAACACACTAAGAGGGGCTCTCAGCAAAGCAAGCTTTGTTCCCTGTCCTGCTCCAGCCACTGGTTCACTCCCACAAACTGTCCGTTTACACTTTACGCGAGCACAGAAAAGGTCACTTTACTCTGCCAAGTTTTTAATCTGGCAGGAATGAAAGAGAACTTTGTTGATATGAAAAAATGTCCCCAATACAGTTCACCTGAAGGATAGGATGCCTAGATAATAGTCTCCCTAAAAATAATCTCATGCTAATCATTATTCTTGGAACAGTCCCTGGTTCAGTTCTTTTGATGACAACATCCAGCTGTTACATGGTGGTGTGAGGAAATTCAATTGCTCTGTCCACCAGGACTAACGTGAATTTTGAGGGGGGCGTTTATTTCAGTCTAAAAATAAAATGCAGTGCAAGTGATAAGCAAGCAAAAGGTTTGCCGCATGAAGATGTAGCTAAAGTATAGACAGATTGGCCCAAGGAATGGGAAAAGAGGAATTCAGGAGAAGCAAAAACTGACCATAAATAATGCAACTTGTTGCATTGAATAAAGAGAATAAAATAATCTTTTGTCGAGGAGTCACAGTGGGATTCGGTTAACTTTGATAAAGCCTCTCCAGACTGAGGCTGAGTCAAGGACCATGTTGATAGTCCTATGAGGAGTATTTGTGGTAAGAAAAAAAACGGGGAAGATCTACTTATTTTTGTTGGTTTTACCACAACAATTTATCAATAATGCAGAATTTTAAACAACCAAATCTATTTCCGAGTGTACGGCAGGCTGGAAATGAAATGGCTACACAAATACATCTAAGAGAGTCATTTCAACAAATGAAAGAAACCATCTCGATCCTTACCACAAATATCCAACTGAGAGCGAGTTCAACTGCAGGAAACAAAACTGGATAACGTCTTGTATTTGCAAATGACATTTCGCCAAAAATAATGGGTTTCATGATTGAGTTTAGCAGTGGTGAGCAGGCTGCATACTGATGTGGAGACTCCCAAACTGAACATGACACGTCTACGATGCTTAATGTAACACTGATGTACTCCAACTGTGAAATAGACCACTTTAAAAAGAAAAAAAAAAGAAAAACATAAAAAAAATAAACTAAAGAAAAAGAACAGCTGGAAATCATCGATCAACACTATTACAAAAAAAGAAAAATGAACAGTATGTGATGAAGCAACACACACACACACACACACGTACAATTCCAGTTAGTCATAATGCGTCATGAGAAATTATAACCCAATCAACTGCATCATGCTTTATCATGAACATGCTTGTTAGTCACATTAGATGGCCTAACTCTACACCATACAAAAAAGTAACAAACATTCTTTGTTAAGTGGAGTCAGGATGCATCTATTCTTCTGATAAAAACATCAACAACAAACAAAAACAGACCATTGCAACCAGCTCTGAGACTGAACATGCTGCCAAATCAGAGGGTGGGGCGTTCCTGTTGGGTTGGATCAGCTCACTTACATCAGCAAGTGGGCAGGAGAAGTGCTCTGCGCCCGCCCACCCATCCTCCCCTTCCCTCTCCTCCCCTCTCCTCTCCTCCCCTCTCCTCCCCTCCCAGTCCGGCCCCGGTGTTAGTGATCATGTTGGTGGAGCGAGGTGGATACCTTTTTCTGCATTACTCTCAGTTCATCGCTCAGGCTGCTGTTGGCTTTCATGAGCTGCTGGATCTTGGCTTCAGAGGCAGAAAGTGCGTTCTTCACCTCAATGTATTCTTGCATAGTTATGGGGCCGTCGGATAGGTCAGAGTCCAGGCTCTGTTGGAGACAGAAACGCCTCAATGGAGAGAATCGGGTGTAATTCAGAGTTTAGGCTGTGAATCTAATAGAATACCTTGGTTCTATCTTTTTTGCTAGAGGGCAGCTCTTGGTCTGTGTCCTCATCAGAGGCCACGCTGTCATAGTCGGGCTGGTCATTGTCCTGGCTGTCACTACCGTGTCTGCCCGCTATGTTCTTCAGGATTAGGTCAACATTGTCTAGGATGAAGGACCACAGTGAAGTGAAATTATGTGAAGTGGGTATCCTTGTTAAACATCAGCAGCAGGTACAGAGTAAGAATAAGACACCCACCTTTGGGACTGACAACTGAATTGCCTTGTTGTCTGCGTTTTGCATCACTTAATATGTCGATCACTAAAGTTGCAAATTCGTGTGCATTGAATCTTGCGAGCTTCTGTCGTCCCTATTTAAGACGAATGAGTCCCATCAGCAGTATCTCATGTGTTGTTAAGGAAAACACTTGCAGGGAGAAACTACCTTTGCGGGGGATGGGACAGCTGACTCACCTGGTTTCGTGTTGATGAATACTCTGGATTCACAGGAAGGAAAGGAACCACAGTGGTCTCGGTCACCAGCGTGCTATGATTCTGTGTGGCCAACCACACTGCAAATAAGGAGATACAAACAATCACATCGGCAGCGTTTACACGTAACTGTGCTGAGCTGGCCATCTTAGAGTCCCAGTGATGACGCTCCACTAACAAGAAGAAAAAAAAGCCTTTTAATCTTTTACCTGCGTCAGTCTCTCGTCTGTCCACTTCGTCATACACATCCATGGCCAGCTCCTCAAATAAATGATTACTGAGCTGCAAGAGGATGAGAGGATCATTAAGAAAAGGAGAGAAATCATTAAAAACTACACAGAGTGTAAGTAGTTACTTACAGACTGCAGTTTCCTTTTCGCTGCTTTGGCAAGTTCAGATAAGTCGAGACTGCTGCACACAGAAAATAATCTTTCACAAACCTATGCTGAGGAGGTTTTAATCTTCAAACATCTTTCCTCATTTATACTTACATGTTTCTGATCCATCAAGAGACAGCAAGTAAAAAAACAAATAAAACATATGTATGAATTTCACCGAAACGAGACACTATCTCTGTTCTACTGTGCTGTTTTCTGACCCTCTGCTTGTCTGGAGGGAGCACTGACAGTCACACTCAATCTGAGAAACTTTCACTTTGAGCTGCAGTGGCAGAAGTTGTAGGCATGTCGGCTAAATCTCCAGGTCTGCTTCCTCTTAACACATTTTACAAACACTGCAGAGAGCGAGTCAGTGCAAGCCTCAGAGCAAAACTGCAGCCGTAAATAACTGCTTCACTGCACTCCGTTGGCTCAGACCGACTTTTACCAAAGACAAGTCCGTTCAGATCAGCCTTCAAAACTTCCCCTGAACAGCTTCTACTTTCTCACCTGTCAGCCATCTGCGGAACGATGAAGTGCTGGCCGTTTCTATGATCTAAACGGGAACAGCAAGAAGGTTCTGGATTTAGAACTAAATTCTATTATGGAGAAACAGTTGACCAGGCATGATTTAACACTACATAAGTAGCATTTACAAACTGTGGTTAGGCTTTCGGCAATGACAGAAAGCGACTTACACCCTCCTACAGTTAGATAAAAACCCCACAGCCCCTCACCGCTCACCTGGTTTTCTCCCACACAAGTAAAACGCCAGGCGATCTGTGAGTTCATACTGAATCTCCACCAGTCGATCTGCTAGGTCGTGGTGGCCCGCCTCTCTAAAAAGAAACAAAACACACACACACTATCACAACGTGGTTTCACAGTCCGACCAGTACAATAATACGAGAGAAAGTGATTTGGGTTAAGCATTAAAATAAAATGAAGAAACGGATTACTTTGCATAGTCAATGGGAGTTTTTCCATTGCTGTCCAGAGCTCCAGGATCGGCCCCGTAGACGGTTAGCAGCTCAGCCTGGGACACTTGTCCTGCCTTCGCCGCTACATGTAAGGGGGTGTTTCCCTTTTCCTGGAGGAGACATTGTTTAAAGCAACAAACAACCATGAGCTGAAGCTTTTTTTGAAAAAAAAAAAAAAAAAAAAAAAGCTGGTTTTAGATACATAGAAATGGGCCTTACAGGATGAAAAAAATTAGCTTGTGCTCCCAGAGATAGCAATCTCAAGCAAGTCTCAAGATTACCGGTGCGTACGCTCGAATGAAGTTGCTGGAAAATAAATATTACAATCAGTGTCAAAAGACAGATAAAATTAGCTCAAAAGCAGGTTTCAGGCTTTTCTGTCTTTTCACGTGCAGCCATGCCTCTCACCTTGCTTAAATCCTTTGCAGTAGAGCTATCATCCTCCTTACAAGGCATGCGATGGACAAACGCCAGCATTTGATATTTGGCTTTTATAAACTCCGATTTGTTCGGACTGTTGGGGACACAGATAATATAATAACAAACACAAAATCAGTGCTAGAACGAAGGTTTATTACATTTTTAAAAATAAAAATCACCTCCAATAACCATAGAAACTCACTGGAGTTTATCCTGAGGGTTGGCTTTGCGTTTTCCGCTCATCACAGAAGCAGGGTCTAAGAGGGAGTGCTCCCATATTGAATTTGCACCATTGCTGTATAATGTCTGGACCATCTGGGTGAAATAAAACAGGAAAAAACAGCAATCTTTAAAACGCACCTCTTAATTTAATAGGGCAAAGAATCCATTCCACTCATAAGAAAAAATACTATATTGGAGAAAAATCAATGCAGGTCAGACGGGTCTTTTACACTACCGTAAGTAAAGGTACATTTATTTGTATAGCACATTTTGTGCACAAGACAAATCGGTTAAAAAAGAAATCCGTGGAAAACTGTGGTGATACAGAAGAGGTGGAGCATCATGTACACAAAGGGTTTCTGTGGGGGGGGGTTAACCTGGAGCTGCGTGGGAGGCCATGGCGTGTTTGTCATGTGGCGGACTTGGGAGCTGTGCCGACCCAGACTTCGGTGAACACTGCAGCACTCGTCACAGATCAGCACGCCCCTGTTAACCGAGGCCCAGCGAGGCTCTGGGAGGGGAGAGAAAACCACAGGGCAAAAGTCAGAGAACCCAACATAAAGAGCATCCCCCGGGTCAATTTTCTGTTCATGGTCCAATATCAGGGATAATTCAATTACAAGTGATGTCTGTTTTGCTTTATACTCCTCATTCTTGTTTAAATGACAGAAATGTCTCTTTGTACATCTGCCATCACATTTTTCTCAGCGCCAACAGCTATCTGCTCATTCCAGCGTAAATCAACCATTAGAGGAGGACGCTAACAGTTTAACGCTGCTGATGCGTCACAGTTTTTTTTACTTTTTCCCTGATCCTGATCTTTCTGAGTAATGTCTGTGCAGACACAGTCAGGTAGAGTTTGCTGCCCCGCCATAAACCGGCCAGGGTTTATTCAAACACTTTGAACCTATAGGCGAAAATAATACTAGACTTTGAGGAGGCTCAGACGAGGGCCTCGGGGGCCTTGTTGACTGCACGCTGAGCGGATAAAGCCATGCACTGTGCAAAAAGGAAGTGAGAGTTAGCAGCAGTGAGTTGAAGCACCTCTTGATAGAGCAGCTTCCTCTTTCAAAACAGACACATTTCCAAGCTGCGCGTTCAGGTAACGCACGGTGTTAAGAGACACGGGCAGAGCCCGGCTGCACGATTCAGTGTTCTGCGACTAAAATAAATGTGTGTACTTAACCTTGACCCATTTAACACACTTCAACTCGTACAGATGTCACAGTTGTGGAGACTTCCGTCGGCGGAAAGACTCTTTCTGACACTGAACACCCCGAGACTGAGGGAACTCACACGACCCTCGTGCAGCCAATAAACTGTTCAGCAGGTCGGGTGTCTGGAACCGTGACAGGGTGGCCATCGACCACTGAGAATGCCTCAACAACAGCTGAGGTGCAGGAACAACAGCTGCAGGGGGTACTGGTCAGATTCACCTCATCCCCACGTTTTCTGAATCTCCGCCTAATAGCCCCTCCGCTAAGACCCGCTGACACATCTCTTTTACGCTTTCCTCAACAAGTGCTGCTAAATTTAATGCCACATCTCGAAACTCTAAAAATATTTCCACGGTGCAACTGGTACGGGCCATATGGCGAGGCAGGCCGGGCCAGCTGCTGCGGAGACCTCTGGGTTCACTAATCTGAGCGGAGACGGAGGAGCCACTGGATACTCGGAATTCTTCTGGCTGCCATTGAAGAAATAAAGATTGTTCAAAGCGGAGTAACAGTTTCTTGAGGTGAAAAGCAACAAACTGGGCCTTCTGTTTTCTCACAGTATGTCAAAAGGGCTAAACGAGAAGGTGCTACGGAAGAGAAAAATTCTTCTGCATTGAGAGCATGCGGTCAATTCTCTCAGCATCCTGTTTTGCTTCCTGCGCCTGCTGAAAATAACATCGCATCACGTCTCTGTGCTGGAAATGGGAAATGTTAAAGTCTCGGTGTAACAATTATTTGTTTGGCTTTTTGTAGAAACTTCTCACATTTCAAGCTCAATCAAATGTTCGGTCATCTATAAAGTAAAATAAAAAATTCCCCTGGATAGCCTTTGGAGGAATCATTTCAAAACAACTGGAGGAAGCTCTTGTAGTGGCCTTTAGGTGCCCTCATCAACTCAGTGAGTCTGGCTCAAAGGAGAGCTCCACACACACACACATTTTTATGAATGGAGCTGTCCTCTAAAGCCAGCCAACCTCAGTAATAACAGAGAGCCTACAGGATAGTTGAGTAATAAACTTTGAAACTGACCCTTAGATTTCAAATGACATTAGACACACCTACCCCAAGTGATCCAACTAAATGAAACACAATGGCACTGTAAAGGTAAAAAATAAAACATTTGAATAGAGACACTAACAGTAACAATGACATGTGGTTGGCTGATCATAAACCGAGAAGCAGGAACCAGCAGCTGCTTCGGAAGCTGTGTCCTAACTCAACGAGGCTTGCATCAACTTGCCCTGACAAGACCACAGCGGACAGTGTGCATCAACTGCTTGGCCCCAGGGGGGCACATTTAATCCGATTGAACCCAGCTCTGTCGACTAAAAGGACCAAATGTCAGCGGATAAATAATCCCGATCTGCCAAACACTGAACTCTTCACTTTGCTTACCTGGGACGCTGCAGTCTGCGCAGACCTCCGTGTTCCGCAGGCGTTTAGACATCCTTTACCCCGCGAGGAAATGCCTTTTAAAATGTGTGGGGTGTTATATCGGTGCTACAAACCATTGATTACACAGTGGAGACGCCTTCCGCCTTAGCCAGACATAGCTAATTAAAAAAAAAAATTAAAAACACACCGACCTACCACGTTACTTCATTTAGCTGTTGCGAGCCTTAGAGTTTTGGCTTGCAGGAGCGTCACGAACATGACAACACCATCTTTCGGGATTCCAAACAAACTGGCTCCCTGCAAGATAGCTGACCAGGCACCCACCTGCCGCGCTAAGCAGGCTGTGCCATTTGGTAGTTTTGCCCTCAGTGGCGGAGACGCAGAGCGTTCCCCGCAGCAGCTGCTGCTACGGCCTGCGAAAGGGGCTAACTATGCCCGCCGCTAGGACTGTCAGGCAAGCACCCAGAAAAACGAAGAAGAGGGGCGTCTCCTTGTATGGTGTGATCAGTGCGTGATTGAATCCTAATCGTAAGGATTATTCATAATGATTTTTAAGTGATGAAACTTCAAATAAGCGCAACGTGATTAGCCTGACAACTCAAGTTGAGGGTATTAGATGAAGACATCGCTAGCTGCACACGGGGTGAGTTTGATCTGTGCACCTGTTGACCCGGTACAGCGGGGTTCAGATTCACAGCAAGTAATACAGCTCTGTTTGTAGACGAATATGTAGTAGAATACATCAAAACATGTCTGAATTATTAAGTAGAATTACTGCCAAACAACAACTAGTTTTATAAGCCTTCAGCTTAAAGCGTTGACTAACAGGCTCAATGGGCCCAGGTAAACCCAGTAGATGCTTTGCCTCTGAATAACTACTATAAAGAGCAACGATCATTGAAGGGGCCACAAATAACCCACAGACACAAAAATGATAATGAAGATGCCAAAACGTTGAAGCACTGCTGAATAACCACTCAACTTAGTTGAGACCCAAATGACTACAAGGATGGAAAATGACAATTGACAACAGCATTAAAAGGAAATAGCCAAATAAATGACATAACATGCAAAAAGAACTTCCGAAAGAATTTCTAAACACAGGGCAAAAAATACGCATGGAATATGATAATTTAAAAAAGTGAGTCACTGAAAATACATTTGATGAAACCTTGAGCAAAAGTCAAATAAGATAAAGATAAAGTTGCAGTTTCTATTCAACAACCAGGAGTCTCTGGCAGACGTGCACGTTCAGCCATGTTTATTTTTCAATGTGGGTTGACCTCCCCTTGGTTATGCAACAAAGAAAAGTCAACATAACAGACACATAAAGCAGGTTTAACTCAAAGCTGTCAGCAAAGTCCACCGACGCTTGTTTGTCTCATTGAGCTGATATTTCTCTTATAGCACTGAGCTGGTCGCGCAGTTTCAGATTTTCAACCTCCCTCCCTGATACGTCAAATGGTCAGTACCATCTTAACGGCAGAGGCAAAACAGACTATTTGTTTCTCCAGTAAATTACACCGTTGGTTTGTCAAGTATTTAAATTTATACCTGCTTCAAATAAAAAACTAACTATCTGAAGTTTATAAAACATACATATATATAGGCATTATCCCTAAGTGGGTTATTACGACCCCCGTACTGACATGTTGAGTGGTTGCGTCCAAACTGGAACGGACTATTACGCTTTTTCCAATAACAACAGCTCTCGTTGGTAAACCTGTTTCTGTCGTGGATTGACTAAGAAATATAACAATTATTATGCTGAGGTAGACTGTTATTTTAAAGGCAGTCGGTCGGTATTTATATCGGAATAGGACTGACAGACTTAGTTCATTTCTATGTAGGACTCCCCCGTTGTTACTGGCTGCTGCTCCTGGCACTTCCTTGTTCAAAAGTTTTATTTAGGAGAAGGCTTTAGGGGGAAAGTTGGTCACCGGGTTGGGATTTTTCGACGTCGCTGTCAGCTTTAAAACACGGATAACATGTGTCGCACATTTTTGCGTGACTAGCCACTTCTTCTTTCATGGCTGAAACGGGTTTCTGGCACAACTGAAAGGCTCGAGAGGGAAGAAGATGTCCACGGCTAACGTTAGCGAACACATCAGAGTGAAATTCCCCCTGCATTCCGCAGTGTGGGAAAATGATTACAGGACACTGGAAGAGCAAATAAAGTTGCCGCAGGTTCGTGAAAACGTCGGCTTTGCTGCTAGCCTAAAAACCCACGCTTTGCTAGCTAAGTGAAGGCAGGAATGAGCTGACGGGTGTCCGCAGGCAGGCAGTTTAAGTAGGCCAGTGGTGTTGACAGATGCTCCGCAGTCACACACCAAACAATGCTCGATTATCTGTGGGCAGACTAAAGTTAACTCTTGACACAATAGCGCAGTTGTATGGACGATCAAGCTACTTCAAGATATCTTGGTACAGTTTGTGTAAGGACATGCAACAAATGACTTGTTTCCTGTTTAGTTGTGTGCCTCAATAGATTTTTAGAGGCGTTTACACGACACAATATTTCTCCCGTCAGTCAGTATAGCCAGTAGTCAATAGAAGGAATGTTGCAAATCATTCAGTATTTAAATAATTGTTGAAGATCACAGTGGATTAGATTAGTGTTGGCTTAAATTGGACTGAGTCTTTGAGGTTCACTGAGAGGACAGTTGTTATGATTCTGCGTTTTAGGAATAAAATACCAATTAAATTACCAGAGTTGAGTGTTTGTGAATGCTGTCGTATTCATGTATTATTT
The DNA here is from genome assembly GCA_013363375.1 of Menidia beryllina. Taxonomy (NCBI): domain Eukaryota; kingdom Metazoa; phylum Chordata; class Actinopteri; order Atheriniformes; family Atherinopsidae; genus Menidia; species Menidia beryllina. The sequence continues at coordinate 2,375,418 of JABUIW010000162.1, read as the reverse complement.
CCGTGTGATCTTTTACAGTTTTCTTTTTCAACCTTAGGAAAGAATCTGAACTCTGACTGATGCTCACCGCGTACAGATGCCACATTTACAGCGTGACTCATATGAGACACATAGAGGATACTTGTGTACTGAGTACTGCAGTCCTGTGTTATTATCACCACAGGCCTAAATAAGAGGCTGTTGAGTTATTGTATGACATTATTTGGCACCTAGGCTAACCTAACATTCTCATTTCCTGTAACACCTTGTCGCGTGTGTGCAGAGTTTACTGTGAAAAGATTCCCTGTCTAATTAAAACTGTTGTGGTTTGAACAGACTGGTTTTCTTTTTTCTCAGAATGATGTTGAGGCTGTGGATCCCAGAGGCCGGACAGCTTTGCACCTCGCTGTGTCACTTGGACACCTAGAGTCTGTGAGAGTCCTTCTGAGACACGGCGCTCAAGTGACGAAAGAAAATTCCTATAATTGGACAGGTTAGCTCTAAATCTGGCTCATAACAAACAAGCGCTGCAATAATAACAAACACATTTCCTTAATTCTTCTTTCATACATCTTTCTTAGATTGTTTTGTGGATTGTCTGATCACTTTCCACTTTTTTTTGCACTTTAGCAGCAGTTGTGGTAAAGCATTTGGCATCATCGTTGAGGTTTCTTAATGGAAGACTGCGACACTAACAGGCTGTTAGCGGTTTATTGACAAGGGTCTGCATTTGTGTAGTGCTGCAGGAAGCTGTCAGCACCGGAGATCCAGAGATGGTTCAGTTAGTGCTTCAACGCAGAGACTACCTGAAAGCTTCCACTGCTTTGGGAGGAGTGCCTGAGCTGCTGGCAAAGATCAGAGAGGTTTTGCATCATATTTGACTTATTTTCTTATCATTATCTGTTTATTTTCCTGAAAACAAGCGCTGCTTGAGTAAAGGGTTATGCTGTGTTTTTTACATCCACAGTCTCCAGATTTCTACATGGAAATGAAGTGGGAATTCACTAGTTGGAGTAAGTAATGTCTGTGATTTTTCATAGACATTTGGTATAATAAAACTGTTGTTGTACGTGCAAATGAACATATTTTTAACAGACGAGCAGTCAGTCACTAAATATGCAAGATTGAATGTTTCAACAGGATGCACAGGCAAAGATACATATTTGCCTTTTTTGTGTTTAATTAGTTCATTTTGGTTAAGGAATGAATGTTTTTTTTCTGCTGTCATTTCACAGTCCCTCTTCTGTCCCGGGTTTGTCCAAGTGATGTGTGTCGCATTTGGAAAAATGGCGCCTGCCTGCGGGTGGATGCCACTCTTCTAGGCTTTGAAAACATGACCTGGATCAGAGGCCGTAGGAGCTACATCTTCCGAGGAGATGGTTTGTTTGGCGTGTGTTTCTCTGTTTATGAGTTGGACTGATTCGTGAATGGACTGTCTGTGTAAGCCGGGCTGCATTCTCTCAGACTCTTATGCAGAGTTGATGGAGGTGAACCACGATGACGAAGTCGTTGACATTGAACGCTTCAACATATCCCAAGAAATGGAAGATGTCACATTAGAGTCGATGCAACCTGCCGAACAGGAAGTTGCCAAAAGATTGACGACGCCTATTGTCAACACGTACTTGGATACAAAAGATATTGCTTTTGAAAGGCAAGATAGTTTTTGTGGCGTTTCTCTCTCAAAATGAATAGATTGGAATTCCTGTGCGTAGGGAGAGGCGGCCTCCACAGTGGCATCTCAGTGCCTCCTCCTTCAGGCTTATAGTGTAAACAATGGTCAAATCAGGCCTGTTTATCATGATTTGCATTTACCTAATGACAACATTTCCAGCATAACTGTAGCGTCTAACTTGCAAAAATAGTAGATTTATACTGTCAACCCTTATGTTGAACTCACGTTATCAGCTTATCTTCAATGAAGACCCTGTTTAAGAGGACATACCAGAAACTCAGTTGTTGTAAATTGTAATTCTGTTATCTGCTGTGTTGTCTGTTATCCGCAGTCCTGTGTGTTGCTTTCACTTTCTTATTTTCCAACCACATCTTTTACAGGAGCAAGTCTGGCATTTGGGGCTGGAGAAGTGACAAAACAGAAGTTGTCAATGGCTTTGAAGCAAAGGTTCATATCTGTTTTTAAGCATCATTAGCTTTAAAACAACTTGCACTGAAAAGAGAGCAGAAATGTTTTTCTGATGTCAGCTGACTGTAGGTCCGGGTTGTTTTCTGCAGGTTTTCAGTGTCAACAATGTTAATGTGGTTATAAGGACAAGGACGGAGCACCTGACAGATGAGGAGAAAGCCAGGATTAAAAGTAAGTCTTACACTCTCTCATTTTTTTGTCGTTCAACAGAAATGTCATTTAGGGCAATCGGTGACCTATTATGCTGCATCTGACCTTTGTTCAAAGGTGAACGGAACATCCTGGAGTCTCTTTTGGGCACTGTGGAGCAGCATATCAGCGCACAGGGGGTGAGATGTGCAGTCTGCCACTATGTTAAGAAATGTCTCTTTTCCCCTCCACCCCAATAGCTCAACTCAGGCAATTGCTTGATTTTTGCAGGACCTAACTCTTGAATATGCAACTGCAACAAATCCTACGGCAATCACTCCAGAGGAGTATTTTGACCCTGACTTTGATCTTGGGGACAGAGACATCGGCCGTCCCATTGAACTGAGCATTCGAACACAGAAGTTAGTCGCGTTTTAGTGCCCTCATTTATTTAATTTGGCCTGGCTTAATCTTTGCATCAATGTGTGTTGTGTTGCATTTTGTCTGACATTCAAGGTTCAAAGGTACACTGTGGATGAGTGAGGAACACCCTCTATCACTGGTGGAGCAGGTGACCCCCATCATTGACCTCATGGCCAGGACGAGTTCCCACTTTGCACGGCTACGAGACTTTGTAGCTTTGAAGTTTCCCCCTGGATTTCCTGTCAAAATAGGTGTGTGGCCTTCCATGCGTTCAGCTGTTTGGGCTTCACTGATGAAGAAGTAAACGGACACCACTTGTACTCTCTGTTCCACTCTTGCAGAAATTCCCCTGTTTCATGTTCTGAATGCCAAGATTACCTTTGGTAATGTAAATAAGTGCAGCACTGAAGAGGAAGCCAGCACGGGAGCAGCCACACCGACCTCCTCAGGGGAAGAAGAAGAAGCAACAGGTGGCGATGCAGCCTGGCGGATGATGCAGTAGAGAACAAAGCCCACACGACTGCAGAGACTAAACCTCTTGTCTTTTTGTGTTTTGCCTGCTCAGCAACGCCTCCTTTTCAGGTGTGTCCTTCAGTGTTTGAGGTTCCCGCGGGTTATCACCGCCGAGGGGGCAGCCGCCACCCGCCCGTGTCCAACAACGACGAGGAGCTTTTGCAGTATGCCATCCACCAGAGTCTCTTGGAGTCTCGCAGTGGGCTTAGCCAGGTCAGAGCAAACGCCCCCATAATGACCTCAACACAGAGCCCCATGTCAGCTATTTTGTGTAGCTCACTGTCAAATGATGAAACCCTTTTAAATTGCTCTCGCTTATGGGCTTCTAGGAGGGGATCTGGGAGGATTCAGATGGAGATTTCACACACGTGATGCCGAGCAGCCAGAGCGACAGGTCGGGGCAGCTTGCTAACACAACGCCTACACGTACACATGTGATTAAGTTACTCTGCGTTAACAAATGCAAGAGATCTCACTTGCCCCTTTCAATGTCCTTCTAGGAGTATCCCAGAGGGGGTGCTGGTGGAATATGAGAGCACCTCCAGCCCTGCCAGCTCGCCCTCCGCCTCCAGCCCCGACTCAGACCTCCGCCTGGCCATGGAGCTGTCTGCACGCGCTCAAGAGGAAGAGGACAGGATGAGGAGGCAGGAGGAAGAGGAACTGAATAGGATATTGCAGCTCTCGCTCACTGAGAAGTGAAAGGAATAAGAGGGAATAATACTGATAATAATACTTTTCTAGATCCAGATGCAACAACCACACCTCAGTTTTCCTTCCTGCTCTGTCTCCATCTATGCAACCACAGGTCTCTTCTCTAACAGATCCGTTTCGCACAGGCAACAACTAATTCATTATTTACCAAAAGGTTTTTCTGGTGGCAGGAAAGACATTCCTATATTTCTACCTTGGTGTGTCTCTCCATCCTGATTCTCCAACAGTTTGAAATGATTTGGGTGGGGTCATTTTCTTTCCTCGAATTTATTTTTGTGGGGGATTTTTCTTTTCCAATTTTGGATTCCACCCACACCCATATTTATAAATGATATTGTTGTCTGACTGGAGAGATCTATCTCACCATGGTTCGATGGTAAAAAATGTTGGATTACTCCACATGACTTGATGTGGTTTTGGCAGTTTGATGCGACACGTCTGATTAACGCGTGTCACTTCTCATTTTTGACAGAGAATACAGAGTACAAAATTGGCTAGCTGTGAGCATCTTGGACTTAGTTCAACAGGTATGTTTTCACTGTGAAGTCTTCTTACAGAGTCACAGTTTTTACTCTTAACTTGAAATTGATTTGTCAAATGTGAAGTTGTAGTCTGGTTAATGTCCATGGTGCAAAATGGTACCTCTCATACATATCACTATGCTGCAGCAATAGCTCACAAAGCTGGATCTCCGAGTTAAATGTTCCCATAAAAATGCAGTTTCATGTACAGTCTACACCCGGGGAAGAAAAAGCATAGAGCTGTGAGATATCAAATTCTGAGTCGGCTACAAAGCCGGCAACAAATGAGCCTTTGCTGCAGCAGAGGCGGGCGTCATCCATTGTGGCTTAAGTTTTGATATTTCCTCTCAATATCCGGTAAGAAAATACAAGTGATTATTTTTGTAAACTGTCACTAAGCAACTTCGCCTCAGTTCAAAAATGCAATATCAGAGACCGGTTTTTCTGTGGATTTACGACCGCCGTGCAGCTATAAAGTTTCCCAACTACCGTGGAAGACATTATTCGCGTTCAGGAGGACAGTTTTCCGTCTGAGCAGCCGTGAGCACCGCACAGCCCCCGAGCGGCAGAATAAGCATCACAGACAGGAACATGAAGCATGCATAGCAGTAGTTTCTTCAGCATGTGCCAAGGATTGCTTTGCTCTGAACAGGCTGTGTGGTCCAGGCATGGTGACAGTTTTGTGGAGTGCCACTGTAACTAAATTTTTTCTAAACAAAAGTAATCCTTTGTAATTCAAAAAGTGCATCAAGAGTTTTCCTTTCTACCCGACTGATGCTGAATATCATGCATTAACCACTATAGGTGATTTCACTAACTTCCAAACCACTTTTGAAAGGGTCTTTTTTTAATTCATTTAACTTGTCAGGGGCTTCTGCGCAAAAATTAAATGTATTGACCAAGTTGCCAAACTGCTGAATTTTGTGAAGGCTAGCTAAGGTAATTTAATGCTGATCTTTTCAATGCACCATTTGAGCTATTTTTTTTTCCCTTTGTTTTTATTTGAAAATTTGTTCACATTTTTAAGAATGTGTCAGTTTGAAAATGTTTGTCTAAAATGTTCTTAAATAAAAGCACTTTATTTCCACCAGGTCTGTGTGTTTTCTCTCTAAAAATACCTCTAATAAAGGAGCCATCTCTTCTTTTCTGTCAGTCATGTCAGTGTTCTTATTAACCTTCCCAAACATAAGAACTTATGCAATGATTTTTAAACATGGCTGTTTCAATATGTAAATATTGTAAAAGTGATAAACGCTTGCAATAAGTACTTTTTCCCATCTAAAAACATGTACAGCAGAAGGGCCTCAGCCATCATGTGAACTTGCCATGAGATGACAATGCTAAAAGACACCATTCCTCTTATCTGGACGAGAAACACAAAACCAGTGACAGCACACCCTTTTTAATCCCTTCTGTTAGTGTAACTGGTGGAGAACATGAAATACATGTATTTTATTTCAAAATGTCAAATGCAAGAAACACTCAATTCTAACAAGCAGAGTAAGTTCTTTCACAAATAAGGTAAAAACAACTTTTTACGTGTTTTATCCACCCGGTCTCTAAATGAACTTCTCATATGAAAACACACGGCAGTCTCTGAGACCTCGTGTGCAGAGCCAGTTAACCCATGTTATGTGTCCAGGATGTGTTGTGACCTGAAAAAACTTTTGGTATTCAGCTAAATGATGGTTTGCAAACATTCAAAGAACCAACATGACCAGTGGAAGGTCCATTGTCTGTTTGCTTTTCAAGTAGTTCTTTAATAACTTTAAACTGTGTTCACGCTCATTGTTTTGCAACGGTATGAAATGTTGCCCAAGAAAAAAAATTTTTCTATTGAGTCAGTGTGTCCAACTACACAGGTAAGAGTGCCTCATCCAAAGACCGGAATATTCCCACTGTGTTATAACTGCCAGTCTGATACACTGCTGTAACTCTAACTTGTTTTTTCTCATATGACAGGACCACTTGCAGTCTTCAGGTATGAAATACTGGTATGGCTTAGCACCCCTGAGAAGCATTATAGACACTATGCACACACACCAGGAATTCAAATCCTCTTGTTTTAGTTCCTAACGTCAGCCAATACTGAAACTGGAATGAAAGTCTCCTGTTGTCTCCAAAAGAAGAAGCTTCATTAATAGATCTTCTGATTGTCTGACGACCTCTTTCTACCTTACAAAAAGCAGACAATCCAGCTTTCACCAGGTGTGTTTCCACCAAGTGTCACACTATTTGTTTAGAGTTCCCATAAAAGTCAAGCCCTGATGTCACATCGGGGGAGAAACCTCATATTTGCTCATATTATATGTGCTTGACACCTCATTTGTTTCAGTTTCATTCATTCTCCAAGATCACAAAACACTGTTTTGCTGAACATGTGCACAGGCTTTTGAACCTTGCTCAGTGCAATAGACCTACTTTATATAAAGAGAAGGAAAAAAGAAGAAGCTAATTATAGTACCCCTGTACAAAGGTTTGTTTGTTTTTTGCTCGTTCGTCGGTGTGAGGATGCAGCTTGGTGGCAGAGCCCTGTTTCCCCCCCCCCCCCAGAGCGATCCGGGCTGCGGGTGTGCTTTTTCCCCGGGAGGACAGAAAGCAAGCGGGGCTTGCTGCAGCTCTCAGCGTCGAGACAGCGGCTTGTAGACGCAGACGGCCATGATGATCATCAGCAGCAGCAGGACGGCGAGGACGCTCCCCAGAGTGACTGGAAAAGCACAGCCAATCACAGCTCAGTGAGCAGGTAACTCTCATGCTTTCGGCCGGTCGCTCACAGCAGCCCGGAGCCCGCAGAGCCTCAGCCCGCAGGACCAGGCCTCGCTCCAGTCTCCAGCCAAACACCAGTCTCACCTAAATTCTGCTTCAGCAGGACCACATAAGGCCGCTCGGTCAGTCTGGAGTCGGGATGCTGAGCGCTCACCAACACACCGCAGCACATTATTAGAGCCTGTGGGAAGAGAGGCAGCATCATAGCGGCGGAGGATGGAGGATGGAGGAGGAGGATGCTGAGAGAGGAGAGGCGGTTCTCCTTCCGCTGTGACAGGGTCCTAACGCCGCCGGACTGTTGGGCTCTGACAGGTGCAGGAAATGGTCATTCAAGCGAATTTAGAAACGATTTATTTCTCATTGCTCTATCTTCTAACTTAGGATCAAAATAGTAAGAAGTATGCCAGCATGACTTTTTTTGTTTGAACACTCACTGTTCATGTTTGCGATGGCTGGTCATTACCTTGTTATCATTCTGATAAAAGGAAGATGAAGAGAATGGTTTGAGTTCTCCAAATGTGTCAAAAATATAGTTCTCTGAAAGTCATTATAAATACACTGGTTGAAATGCCCTGTTATAACTGTAACTGGACAAAAATGAACAAAATAGACTGCTATTGATTTAAGTAAAATGAACATTTTTTCAACTTTGTTATCAACCTATGACTATTTTTGGATAATATTTTGATTGTTTTATGGTTTATGGTCAATATTCCAAAATGACGATATTTCTGTCAAACCATGAACCCAAAGTTATTCAATGATTTCTTGGTAAAGTCAGGGAATAATATATAAAGACCGTTTACAGAACACCGGAGGTTTAATTGTGGTAATGAAAGACATCTTTGCTAGTTTTTTCCCCCCCCTGTATTAGGCCTGTTGAATGTACTTTTGATTTATTTATTGTTCGGTGAAGCCAGCTCAGTCCCTGGTGAGCTAACGGCAGGATCAGGTTGCAGCTCTGACTGCTGGAGTTTCCTGCTGGTTTAGCTGAAGAAATACAAGAGTGTAAATCTCTCTTGCTGGTAACCATAAAGCTCCAACACATTCTATGCATCGAGTAAAAGATAGAAAGGTCAGACTCCTTAAGGTAATATCACGCATTTTTGCAGCATGACTGATGTATATGGCCTTTATCTTCATCCTCTGAAGAAGAGTGCACTCCACTACAAACAGCTGCTTAAATGGCAGACGAGGCTAATGAACATTGGGAAATGTCACTCACGGCAGCCTGAAATTTAAAATTGGAGGCTTCCTTAAGGAATCTACTGTAACAAGAGAGCATTTGATTAATACACAAAGTAAGAGGTTCGGTTTTAATTTAATACATACAAATATTTGCACAGATTAAACTTAATTTAATCTGCCGTGACTGGATGAGGCAAAGAGGTGCCTCTGACAGGGTCATCAAGGTAAAAAAGAGAAGAAACATCTGTTAGCTGTCATGTTTTCATATGATCTTGTTGCTTAAATACAACTTCTTGCTGTTAGATAAATTAGATTTATTAACACAGCAGCGATTGGAATTATTCAGTTAGAAATGTTTATTTCAATTTAATTCAGATAATTTGGCCTCCTCTTTTCCTGTTTTATGTGAGGCAAATAACTGGTGTTGTCAAAGAAGACTGCGACGCTTGTCACAAAATCAAGGGAAATCAAGTGAAAACACCCTCCGGGAATGACGAAATCAGAGGTTAATAATGTTGAAGTATTTGTGTAGAGACAAAGTATTTATATTAAAAATGGTCCTATCATAAGCTTATGTGTTCAACTTAAGAGGAGTGTAAGGTCACTTTCCTCACTGGGCTCATCCTGCAGCCTTTTTTTTTTGTCTATATTTGTTTCAGACATCAGAAGTCAGAGCCAGGAACAGTTTCACACTGCATTGTGATGTATTTCAGAAAAAAACTGACTCTGTCTCATTTCAAGGCCCTTTGACGGATTCATTTACAAAATTCTTACAAATTTCTTCTGATAACAGAATAAAACAAATGTTGGAGATGTTTCAACAAATTAAATAAACAGTATAAATACTGTGATTCCCATTTTTTCTGATGAATATTTGTCATCTTTCTCATACGCCTTCCGTCATGCTGCCAGCGTCTGCTGGAGAAGAAACCACCGTATTTATCAGTCTCTCTTTTATGTGTTTCCTGTGTATGCATGTTCCCTACTTCAATGGCAGTCACTGATACAAAAGGGCTTTGATCTGCACGTCTACCATCCAGCAGCAGCTCAGTGGCGAATCATATGTTCTGAACCATTTTCTACTCATGTCACCATGAAGGGATTGAACCCGGTTCGTATACATTTCGGTCGAATAGGTAAAAATCTGCCGGGCCATTGCATTCATGTGACGATATATGTCTGCATGAGGGTTTTGGGGAGAGGGTTTGAGGGTTTAGGCTGCTCTGTTCCTTTGTATGTTGATGGATTCTGGATATTGCAAATTAGCTTGTTAATTAGAATATCTAATGGAGGGGAACAGCTGTCACAAAGACATGAAGATCCCCATGTGGAGATGTACAAGAACACATCTCCTCAACATTTACATTTAAGATAACAATGGCCGTTTTTACATAAATACTGGAATCTAACTGCCAAGATGCTGAATGAAAGGAAACACACACACTAACGATGAAATTTAAACTATAATTCACTTTATACACATCTCTCGAGAGGCTATATCAAGGAGGAAACAACAATCATCACATTATATTTGGACTTAAGCATTTTAGGTAAGTCAACACTTGTGACTAAAACAAAGAGCATCGTCAGAAAAATCTGAACAGTCTTCAGTTTCAGAGAAAACAATGTCTGGAGAGGCACAATATTTATACCACCATTAGCATCTCTGTACATTTATCCCAATTAAGGCGTAAAAAATCTAACTGGAGTATTCTAACTGACTAATGCTGTAAGAAGGGATCACATCTTGAAATTTAAGAGCTAAAATTAAGCACAAAGAGCTCCACAAGAATCAGTTAAATTTGTTGTGAAAATTATTATTAAAATACACAATATACTCTTCATTTGTGAAATAATACACCGTGATTCTAGTCAAAATACACTTTTTAGCTGTTCTACATGCCTCAACTATTTCTTGTAAAGGAAAAAAACTATTTTGTTTTTAATATGACTGTCTCAAATTTTCTTTTCTATTTGGAACTAAGTGCAGTAAAATGAACGGCTTGTCTGATTAGTTTTTTAATTTCTTAAAATGGAAAACCAAGAAAACCTCTTCTTGAAAGCTGGCACCCCCATTGCCTCCAGAGGGTCGTTCACAAAACGGATGAAACCTAAGATGGTCCCCTGATGAAGACATGATGTGTGGATGTCCAATAAAAAATACATGTGTTATTGTCCTTGGCATTGTGTCAGATGAATTAAGACTGATCACTGAACGTACCACTGACCTCAACAACTACAAGAGTCAATCTTAAACATGGCAGCATGAGAAAGCTATAAACTATCCTGATAATGCAGGACTGAATCACACACGGAGCAACAGTTTGTATATTGCTATCTCAGTCTTAGAATTACAAATGTAGCAGCATTTAACTTTTCACAGAGTGGACATATGCAGTGAGAGTTAACTGGCATCATCAATAAGTCATGATGTCAGGTCGCGTTCAGGTTTAATCACATATAACTTCAGACTGTGGTTGAAAAAATCATTTACAAGCACACAGAGGAATTTGTGTCTTTCTGGGGAACAGTAGCCAGGTTGAGGCTATCGGCATGGATTTCTGGGATGGTCCGCTCTGGTCTCAGACACACTGCCAGCCTCTGCGAAAAGGAAAAAGGGGATTGGTTCAAAATAGAATACATGTTTTCAAGGTTTCTGTCTTCCTCTTTCGAATCACAGACCTGTTTTAGAGAGCCAGGGGTCCACACGAGTTTGTAGACCATGTAGATGGGGATCCACATGAAGGAGGAGAAGCCGATGATGTACCCCACTGTGATGCTCCAGTCCGGGTACTTGTAATCAAACAGCGTGAGGGATGGTGCTTTCAGCAGGGAGCTCACTATAATATACTGAGCAGATTTAGGAAACATTAGCCTAAACCTGAAAAGCATGGATTTCCATACATGTTACATAAAAAATATCAAAGAAGGGTTATTCAGCCGCCACAATCCCACACATAAAGACACAATAATATCATATAAGAGACATAGATACTGTTATATTAAACACTCTACTCACAACCAAAAGAAAAACTCCACCTCAGATAAAATTTTTCAACTCTTCAACAGCCTTAATGTCAGCTATGGCTCAGAAATAGAATAGTGACATATGCTCTAGTTTTTTGCAATGCATCCATTGCATTAGGAATATTTTATACATAGGGAGATGACCTCTTTGGTTTCAACAGCCTTCAAAGGCCAAAATTGTGTCAATTGATCCTACAACAACAAATAATATCTGTGTGTAAGATCTGTGGATTACATAGACAGAGGGTGCTTATCTGTTTACCGGGCTTACATAAGTAAGTATTTGAAGATTAACTGTAAATTAAGATCAATGAATCTTTTCTTCTCTTACCGCCAGAAATGCCGGGCTAATAGCGACCCAGCACACCCTCCAGAATAATCCCGGGGCTTTTCCAAGCATTGCCTGAATGTCATTGCTGAACCTTTTGATACCTGAGAGCAGCAGAAATAGCACAATTTATTACAGGATGCTGCACAAACTGAGAACATATCATCTATGAGAAGGCTGTTCATTTTCAAATAAATGTTGAAAAGAACAAAAAGGCAGTCGAGAAAAACCATGCTCGTACCATAGAACCAGGAAACTGCGATGGCCTCAAGAAAACCCACTGCAATTATGGAGCATCCCACACCAAATTCCTCCAGCAGCTTCACCACATAGGCACCCCCCTGCCCTCATTCAAGCAGGATATGACAAATATCACTATTATAGTACATAGCAACATAAAACAGAACATTTTTAAAGATAATTTGCTGTAAGTGGCCTATCTTTTCTGGGTTAATCAGTCTGATACAAATACAAAAATGCTTACGTTAGTGAGGGTGCTTAGCGAGCCCAAAAAACAGATCACCACCAGGCCCAGCACAAACAGTTCACGTCTGTGTGAGAGAACATCTGGGTATTCATCCAGCACAGCGGTGATGATCGCCTCCAGCCCCCCAAACTAAAGCATCCAGACCCAGTGATCAGAAAACAGCCACGTTAGTTTAGAATGCATGAACTTCTCTTGGTCTGTAATTCTATGGTTTAGGTCAAATTCTGAGTCAACTGCGAATACATGTGCATATTTAGGAAAGTGGAAATGTGACTTGATAAACTACCGTGCTGTCGAGCCCCAGTGTAATCATCATCACAAAAAAGATGATGGCGAAAAACGTAGAGCCCATCATGTTTGCAATGGCCTCTGGGTACGTGATGAAGAGGAGACTTGGTCCTGGAAAAACAACAGCAAATTGAGGAGAATCGTTCAGTTTTTTGCTTTGGTGAGACAGGACACTGACTTTATTTGACTCATTTGCTGACCTTTGTCCCTGGCTACATCCTCAACCTCTACCTGCCTCATCTCTGCCATGTAGCCGAGCACCGTGAAGATGACGAATCCCGAAATGAAGCTGGTCAGACAGTTTACTAGACTAGTCACGATGGCGTCTCTGTTGGGGAGTAGATTAAACGCAGCTCAAGGATATGCAGAGTAATTAGTCTAATTTATGGGTCTTGTTCTGAATTCAGTTCTCTTTTTTTGCCTAACTTTACATCATACATGGACACAGTTCTTTTAGCACTGGAAATCATTTGTCACATCTGGGACGATGGGTTGATACAGATGTTACTTTTTGCTTTCATACTGAGACTTTTCTTGGCAAAATGTGTTGTCTGACATATTCATGCACTCTCAAAAAATATCATTAGAGAATAAGAAAATTTATTTACAGTGTTTCGTTGGATTTGAATTTACATTCAACATAGTAGAAACTTATCCATCATATGAAAGATTTAATTAAAAACCAAATGATTTGTTCTCTCCATGAGAAAAATGGGAATAATGAAGCTTGTTCTTTTTAAAGAGATTTACAATAGAAAGTATCGAGTACTAAAAACTAAAGTAGAAAAAATGCTTTTGTACTCTGACCATCTACTTTTCTTTTATCAAGCTGTGAACAGCACAGTGGTTCATATAAATCAGAGTTCCATTAGTTATCAGACTTTCGGCGACCGTACCGATAGCAGTTATTAGTGAAAGGGTTGTAGCTGGAAAGAGCCAGGAGGACCCCAAAGCCAGGCCCCAGGGAGAAGAATATCTGAGCAGCAGCATCCACCCACACCTAGAGGACAAACAGACAGAAAGACGTTTCACTCCATGAGCCTCCAGCTTCACACAACCAAGGACATAATGGATTGTTCTGGGTGTTTTAGAGCATGGAAATGTACCACAAAAGTCTCCACCAGGCATTTCAGCTTTTTAACATCATCAAACATTCTTATTTTTATTGTCTGTGATCACATCACGCAACGTTTTGTCAGACAGATGTTGTGTAAAGTAGTATGGAGGCCTAGTCGCCACCCAGCTGTGTGCAGGGAGATCTGAAGGGGAGCCTGCAGTCGGCATTAAAAAGAAGAGCACAGCACTGGATATCAGGGAGTGACACAGAAAGGGAGGCCTTTGTTAATGGGCAGAAAATCTAAACCAATTATGCATCTTATTATCCTGCTCTGTGGCTTATTTATGCATCTCATTTCATCTCATTCATATTCTCTCTTCCAACCAAAGCTCTGACACATGTTTCGCAAACAACAATGGGGAGCGGGGATGAAGGTGAGAATCTAAGAGAAATATTGGCAGATTCTCATAGGTAGAACTTGCTGGAGCAAGTGGAATTTAAAAATAAAAGCTGGTTAACTCAGTTTTATGCATTTATGCAAATTTAAAAAAAAAAATGCTGAATAAAAAATATGAAAAAAAGAGGTTGTACAAAAAAAGGAGAAACTCAGTTTTCATATTCATTTTTCATATATATTGCATATTATTTTTCATAATCACTTTTCATATAAATTATTTGCAATTCAAATGTTTTTAGATGCATTATTTGGATGATTCCAATTATTTGACTAATTATTTGAATAATGGTTGAATCATGAAGCTTATGAAGCACCATATTCTTCTGGCTGCACATGAAGTAATCTCATCACAACTCACACTGGTCTCCAACAGTTTATCCCACTGGGGCTTCAGGTAAAACACAACACCTCTCCAGGCTCCTGGCAGCGTGGCCCCACGAATGAGCAGGATGAAAAGCACAATGTATGGCAAGGTGGCGGTCACCCACACCACCTAAGGCAGGAGAAAGTCATTCGTTTTAGAGGGGAATCAGGGAGATGGGGGGTAAAATAGAGCAAATATGCGGTGAAAGCAATGCAGATGCATGATCATCTATCAAATTATTGTCAGATGCTACCTTCCCAGAGGTCTTCACTCCCTTCCAGAGGCTGAAGTAAACAATAGTGAAAATGAGAAAAAGGCAGAGCATCAGCTGCCAGCGCACACCGCCGACGTCCCTCAGTCCTGAAGCCTTGTGGATCTCAAGAACGTTTCTCCTGTCGAAATTAAACACATGAATCATCAAACTGTCACCACACAAAGCAATGGGTTATTTTACAGAGTCACCAGCTGGCAAGATCTGAGCACAGTAAACTAAAAAACAAAATCCTTTTGTATATCTGGTTCTGTTACTCACACTTACATGCACTTACGTGTAAAATTCCTCTGCCGGAGACCTGGAGGAATTTGTCCAGGTGACGTTGTCCATGCCAAAATAGTTGGTGCAGTCGGGGGTGTTCCACACGTTGTCACAATTTGTCCAAGGCAGGATGGTGGAGAATGAGGAGTAGAAGTAGAAGAGGGCCCAGGCGATGATGGTGTTGTAGTAAAAGGACACATACAGAGCGATGACACATATAGCATATCCTATACCTGGAAAAAAAAAAGGAGCCTAATGTAAAACGGCAGTACTTGTAACTGGCTTCCCTCAGATTACTTTAGGACAAATTTGAATCAAAAGACTTACATAATGACAGTTGTTCAGTTTTAGGCCTTACCTTTGAAAATGGGGCAAATGTGTTTCCATATGGATATGGCTCCGGTTCTGTGGAACTGCCCCAGTGCCAGCTCCATGTAAAAGAGAGGCACACCACCAAAGATGGCCATCAAAATGTAGGGAATCAGAAACGCACCTGCACAGAGATGCATGAACACACCGTGTTATGTAGTGCTGGTTCAGGAAAGCCACGGTGACTGTAGGTGCAACTGACGCTGATAAATTAATCCATTTATTTGTCTGTTTCTTTACTTATATACGTTTCATTCCAAGCAAAAAGCCAATACTCTAAAATCAAGTTCAGTGGCTGGTTTGATCTCAGTGAAAGTTGACACACCTTTCTGAATTACTTGAAAATGTTTAGCCCTATATTTATTGCCCTAGCCTCTTTCCATGTATGATTAGGTTTTTCTAATTATCTCAAGATAATGTCTTCTACATTTAGCCTCATAAAGTAAATGAACCCTTCAGTGTGTCTCCAAACAACACACTGAAGGGTTCATTTACCTCACAGTTTAACAACCTTTAATTTCTTATAAGAAACTATCACGTAAATGATGAACTAATTCCAACTTTGTTTGCGAATCTATTTAGTTTACACTAAACATATAGTAAGTATTTACTTTCCCAAAGAAAAATAAGACGCGATTCTAAATGTTTCGTCATCCAAACAACAGAGATCAAACTTAAATCTCTGGGAATGCGTTAAAACTTTTTTTTGTAGAATTAAACGTGTACAGCTTTCAGTACCATGGACAGTTACTTTTGCCAGCTCCTTTCATAATGTCTGACATTGTTCAGTTATGTAAATGAGCCTAAATATGTTTACCCAACACATAATACTTAAGGTTACACAGAAACCAAGTCATAAAGGTCCTTTGGATGAGCTGGTTTTCAATAACTGGACTACTTACCGCCACCGTTTTGATAACATATGTACGGAAACCTCCAAACATTCCCCAAATCCACCGCAAAACCAATGACAGACAAGAGGAAATCCATCTTTTTGCTCCACTTGTCCCTGGAGTCCGTCTGCGTGATGACCGGGACCGTGACCGCGCTGTTGGCGCTGTACCCGGGGTTCGGGGAGCCGTGCTGGGTCAGACTGCCGGCCATGATCGCTGAGTCCTGTCGGGGCACCGGACTGTGAAAAGTCAGCCAGAGGACCAGCTCCTCAGAGAGGAGGATGTTTCTCCTGTAGTGATGACAGGGCCGAGTGGGAGGAGTTGATGGAGCCACAGAGGACACTTGGACACAAGTGTTTGTGGACACAGATGTGAAACGGTCTCTAGAAAACCGTGTTTCAACTTAAGATTTCTAACTTATTCGCGCCCAAAGACCGTGTTTAATTTGAACTATAACGCAGATTTGTTTCCAATTTTGCAGAAGCCCACTTTAAAGCAAACGCAGCAGGTGGTTGAAGAGTTTTCCTGTTAACAGTATGACAGACATCACCCGAGTCCCGTCATTTGGCCGGAATCAGAATAAGTAATAAAGGTTTTTTTATTCACATCGTTCTGTGTTGTCTGAAGAGTCATGCTCTTTTACTGGTCTGGACTATTTTTGCTGCGCACCATCACCATCTTGGAAAATGCTGTGGCTGATGCAGCTTGTTGAATAAAAGTCGTTTTCACATCACAGCTCAACGGGATCATCGATCTTCGTTTTATTGTTTTGTTTGGATGAGTTTTAAAACCCCCTTTCCTTGCATTGAAAACATATTATTAGTCCTTAAATAATGTGGGAGAAAGGGGGATGGGACCTGCTGAGTCAATTCGACTTGACTCCGAAAATACAGAGCCATTTTTTTAAAAACTGTTTATATATGTTTAAGTAAAATATTTTCAACAGGTACATGTAGATCAATATTCTCTATACAACTTATCACAATCCTGAATGTATACATAGATACGGTACGATTCCATATCATTTCATGGTTTCATGCTGACAAGGTTATGGGTCCTGTTCAGTAGGAAATTATGTTCTAAGATAATTTCCTGTGAGTTCGAATTGTCATCATTTCAGCTGAACTTCCTGCTACTTTTCCAACCTCATTGATTAAAAATTTGAACTTTGTGTTCCACAGCAAGATAGAAAAATTGTCTCATGTTAATCATCTATAATGACTCAGTGTTCACATTTAGCAGGAATTAATTGAGGGACATTAAATGTTTCTTAGCCATGGTTGCTGGTTTTTAAAGCTGATGGCAGTAAACAGCTTAGAAAGCAGACTTCTAATAAACTTCCATTTACTATGGGTTTGTAGGCGCTGTTTCAGCAAACTGCAAAGCCTCTAAAAAAACTGCAAGTCTTTAGAATTTTTAGAAAACATTAAAAAAAAAACTTTTGAAAAACTTGTATGCTCAGGGTTACAGCTCCATTTCCTCGGAATGCCAAACGACCTCAAACTAAAAGATCTGGTTTCACCGGCCTCTTTTTAGAGGATATTGAGCCCAGTGGAGGTGATCAAATATAACTCTAGATGTTTCAACTGATGCACATAATTCTTATCTCTTGGGCAATTTAAACTAAATTTGTCTGTTGAAAGCTTAAACTTAAATATATTTGTGAATTACTATCCGTCTGTTTCTAAATTTTGAGTTAGAGTTTGGGTGCTGGTGCCCATCTTGGCCAGGACACTTGAAAAAATATATCCTTTTTCTCAATGAGGCCTTCCTGGTTAAATAAAGCTTAATGAATAATAAAAAACTAATCAGAGGTTCTTACGTCAAACTTAGAATCCATACTGAGTTGCAAAGTTCTGTACAGCAGAACTGTAGAACCAATGTGAAGTTATACAATGCAAAAATAATGCAAAATTAATGAAAGCAAAGAAAATAAATAAAGACATTAATTTGAAAAAGTCATGAAAACTTTATGTTCATGCTTAAACCACTGAGCCTAGGGAAAAAATGGATACAGAAAGGTATAAATAGCACCTTAAACCATCTTGGCATCCTGCTCCTATGTTAATGCGGTTTGTCGAAGACAGCAAAATCAAATCACAGCAGCTCAACTGCACTCATTAGGAAAACCTAATAAAACGACTTAATCAAATCCATCGCTTTCAGCCTGGGGCAGTTTTAAAAGACTACTAACTAGATATGCAGAGGGCAGCAGTCATGCACGTGTGTGAGCAGAGAGAGTGCATGAAATGCAGTTACTTTGGTAAATGGATATGACACACTCTGAGATAGGATCATCCACCTCCATCGGAAATTTGTCACTTAAAGGCCAAGTGGTAGCCAATCTGTCTGGGTGGTGTCACATGGACTCTTTTCTGACTCCACAACCTGAAACTGGGAAATGATGAAATCCTGCTGCTCAATAACTCTTGTCACATTCCTTTCCTATTGACTATATCAACGGAAGAACTAAATCGTACATGGATGGACAGACAGACATACAGATAGATAGATAGATAGATAGATAGATAGATAGATAGATAGATAGATAGATAGATAGATAGATAGATAGATAGATAGATAGATAGATAGATAGATAGACAGACAGACAGACAGACAGACAGACAGACAGACAGACAGACAGA
>JABUIW010000162.1:2296722-2356094 GCA_013363375.1 Menidia beryllina | reverse complement strand
AGATAGATAGATAGATAGATAGATAGATAGATAGATAGATAGATAGATAGATAGATAGATAGATAGATAGATAGATAGATAGATAGATAGATAGATAGATAGATAGAAATAAAACTAAAGGCAGTAGTGGTCAAGTTCAGGGGCTCCAGAGGGCCAAAACCATCACAACAAAACAACAGACCATGCCGTATTGACGCTCTCAAACACATGAGCAGAAGAACATCAGACTGACAGGGACCTCCATCACACGCCCTGCTGCCTGTTGGAGCACGTCCACTCCAATCAAACATGGACATCTGCCCAGATGCTCATAGGCAAAAGGATGTTGATAGGACAGCTATGTTGTTCCAAACAGAGGAGGTTTACAGCTATTTCAACATCCATCGATAGTTTTGTCATTCAAACATTGTTAAAACTTCCCTCGAACAGTTGAACTCCGATCAATTGTTTTGGATGAGTTTGCTTTTTATTGCAGGAGTTTGTGGGGGCTCCTGCATACGGCATATTGCAGGAGCCCCCACAAACTATGTGTGCAGAAAACTGTGCCGTGCATTGATGTTGATCAGGTCTGTTTGTTGTCCTTTCACAACCGGGCAGGGGCTGACGGAGGAGAAGCTCTGGTGTGCTGATTACCCAGGCAGAAGTCCTGCCATGACATTTAACAACACATGCTCTTTCCTCAGATCATAGGGCCGCTGCCAGGTGTGATTCAGCCCAGGGAAGGAGTCCCGAGTTGAGGGTTTTTGCGAGGTAAACAGAAGGAGAAGGGGATCCAGCCTCGCTCCTCTCAGTCTGTCATCTCGAGTTATCACTCCGTTTCTGCCCCACCTGATCTACCTGACAGTTCAGGCCTCCAGGCAGAAATTGGCTTATGGCTCAGAGAGCTCACACCTAAGTTCAGTGAAGCTTGTGCCAACTCCTGCTCATACTCCCACTCCGATGGAAATTTCTATTGACTGTCATCTGTATCATAAGCGGCACATAAGTGTCAAAGCTGCAGCAAAATTTTAGCAAAACCGCTTCATTGTGATTCACATGGACTCACTGGCTCATCTCAGGCACTGAAAAACTGAAAGGACACTATCGCCATCTTCTGGACAGCACGAGTGGAATCCTTTCTTTTTTCTTTGGTTTACATGTGTTTAAGTTCATGTGTATTGGGATCTATATTTAGAGTTTTTATTATCCCTGACAAAGGAATTTTTCATAACTTTAGCTGAGAATTGGATCATACATGCTTTGTTTTGTGTACGTATAAGAAAGCGGGCTATCTTGTTTGGTGTCAATTTAAATTTCAAGCCAAAAATATGACTTGGCCCACCTGACGTCATTTGTTTCCTGATTACATGAAGCAATAGATGCTCTGAAAGTGATGTAAGGGATGTGTCTGATGGGAAATCCAGCAGCACTTCGAATCATATTCTAAATGTTGTGAAAATTTATGGAGACATATTCCTACCAGCATATTTTTCAATGTATCATTTTTATTCAATTCCTTATCTGTAATTTGATATCTCTTTTTTCCTCTGGAAAGTTTATTCTCCTAACTGTCCTTTTATGCATTGACCACAAGATGGCACACAAGAGATATTTGAATTTTTGTCAGATGTCCTTTGAATAAAAAAATCACTTACCATATGTTTCGTTTGGGAAAGTATAAAGAAGAGCTAGAGGAAAATTGTTATTTACAAAGCAGATGTGGGAAGTCCATATTTCAGCTCCTTTTAATGCACATCATGTGTTGTTGTTTTGTGTTGTTACTTTCTACTAAACCTGAGAGACACGAGAAGGGTGGTTTTATTTTAGCACAGAACATCTATAAGAGGTTCTATAAATTGACACTACACAACTGATCAAATATATTTGGGGGATTAAAAATATCGCTGTCTTATTTATTGACGTGTGGTTAAGCCAATAGCAGGCCGGTATCTGTCTTCTAGAGGTGGAGTCGTGAGCTGCTTCTGAGCGTTCAGCTGCACTCAGTCACTGGGAGGGGTGCTGCGCGCAGACTGGAGGCTGGATCCATGGTAACAATCATGGCAGGTAAAGGGGGAAATAACTACATTTTCATTTCCAAAGACCTACTTGCCAGTTTTTAAAACGTGCACTTGGCTGAGTAATAGACTATAAATGATCTTTGTGGGTTATTCTCATGTGTTTTAGAGGCAGAGACCCGTCAGAAGCTGCTGCGCACCGTCAAGAAGGAGGTGGGTGTTTTCATCAATTATAGTGTCGGAAAAAGAAATTTCTTGGTTGTTTGGATAATTTGTTGTGCAGTTCGACTTAGCACATTATAACTTCTTGGCTGATCGTTGAAGAATAACACTTGTCTGTCGCTGATGATGAAGTCCAAATGGTCATCTGTGATGCATCCATCAGAAAAACTGTGTTTGTCTTTGGAATGATACAAATTATAGTACTATTAAGAGCCTTTGTCTTTATCAGGCGGTCTCAATTGGTCTGATTGGTTATTTTTTGGGGGGGAGAATCTGCACAAAAGAAACAGAGTATTGAGGGATTGTGGTGTTCATGGAAAAGCAAACCACCAGCCTTCTGCCAAGCCATTTGGTGGTTTTAGTTAGACACAAAGTGTGTGTCAGTGTGTGCGTGTGTCATGCCTGTAATTAGTTATATGGCGCTGAGTGGAGGCAAACACAGAAGCAGCCCTAGTGATTCAGAGAGCTGGGTTTCCCTGCTGCTGCAGAGGACCAGAATTACACATCAGGTGATGTTAAGTCTGATAAGGTTCCTAGCTCTCTGACATGTTTATGAATGATTGGGGATTTTGAAAAAAGTCACACAACATTTCAGAATGAAAGTAAATACAGATGTTCAGAATTAAAGTTGCATCAGGTAAAAGGTTGAATAACTCATCTGTCATCTGTTTTTATATGTTTTATTGTTTGTCACTCCTCTGTCAATTCAAACCGCCTTAGTAAACTGTCTTTCTGAAATAGATAAACCTGTTAGTATAGAGTCATGGTCCCTAGTGTTACACTTTCTGTGACAGCTGGTCCTGATCTGGTTGAAGAGCTCCAAGCTGTTCGTCAGAGCCCTTATTCAATAAAAAAGCAGATTTTCTTGTATATATAGTCAGAATAATGAATAGCAATCACATTTTAAGAGGAAATACCATAGTAATGACAAGCCTTCTGGCTAGCTCAATGACACAGGGAAAAAGGTTATGTACAGTTTTCTTTTTGGATTTCAATTTTAATCTCTGTCTCCTCCAACCACTGATGCTTTGGCTTCCCCAAAATAACAATCCTTTGATCTGATTTGTTGTTCCCTGCGTCCTGTTTGGAGTCTTATCTTGGAGGCCATATCCTTCCCATGGTGAAAACTTCTTTCAGTGTACACGTATCACTTATGTTCATACATAATGCCCTTTGCTCTGGTATTTGTTCAGAACTAAGTTCAAGTCTGGCTGGATCAACAGTTGTTAAAGAGTTCATTTGTCAATGACTCTTTGTGAGGATCAACATAGATGTATGTGTCAAAACACTTTGAATTACAGTCACATAAAAAAACGTATTCTATGAATCGTTGACCTCTCACTGTGCAATTATATAACGTAAGAATTAAAAGAGCACTGAATGCTTGCTTGTTTTCTATAGAATTTACATGTACATGACACAGTATAAAACAATTTTTCAATGAAAAATTGTTGTCTCTTAGTTTTTGATTATTATTGCTCAGGTTGAGTTGTTCCATATGCTGTCTTAGCTGTGTGTTTACGGTCTCTCCCTGTCCAGCTGGTTTATGCCATCCGTCTGCTCAGACATACCTGGATACGGGCCATTATCCAGTGAGCTGAGCATGTCTGTGACTGCAGAATTACCTTCTGGCTCAAAATCGGCTTGAACCAGAACTCCTGTTTGCCTCAGCTTTAATAGAGAGCTCCCTACCTGTCTGTGAGGCTTTGTTGTGCTCCGATCTCGCTGGTCCTGGTGCCTCTTTGAATATCACACATGCACACACTAATGCACACCTGTGTTTGCTAAAGGAGAGACATAAAGGAAGAACACCAGCATTTCCTTTCCTCTATTGTTCTTCAAAATGCTGACTCACATCCATTGGTTTCATTCTTTATTAGAAATTAAATGGCTATTTTTTTTATCCCTGGTGGTGTATTGATGCACAAAATGAAAGCTTCATTGATTACAACTGACCTCATAGACACTGATAGAGCCTACAGATAGAATAGGGTGTTTTACCTAAAGGTGAGGGTATTATGATGATTATTAGTGTTATTTTGAGAGGTGCATTGCTGCTACATCACTTGACTCCCTGTGCTGTCTTGGTTTCTGATCAAAGGCTTGATGAACTCGACAAGCTTCTGTGTTGAATGGTGGAGTTTCTGCTGAGCTGCACCTCAAGTGTCATGTCAAATGATTTATTGTTGAATCTTTTTTCTTCTCATTGTACGCTTCTTTCATTTCTAACAGCAACAAATACTTGGAATGACACTGGGTGGGTATTTGTCGATGAGGCTGTGTATCTGGCTCTGTTTTCCTGGTTCTAATGCCAGACTTGATCGGCATACTCAGTAGATGTTTTATCACTGTTGCTGTCACACTGTCTGGTTAGTCACAGAATATTCATCAGGCTTTACTGTTATACTAATATTTAATTAGTGTTTAAACTGAAAATTGAATCAGAAATATACTTCTGTTTGCTTATTTTTAGACGTGGCTACTTTCTGTGGTCATGTCTTGGTAGGTTTTTGTTCTGCTCACGCAAGTTGAACACGCTAAGGCATCACTGGATGACACGCAAAGTAATCTAAGCACTCTATAAGTAAATGTTGTAAGTAACAGTTGTCATAGGGCTGCAATTATTTGTTTTATTTCAGAAATTAATAAATGTTTTTTTTTATGCGTGTCTTTGCCGAAAGTGATCCACTGTGATAATCGTGAGGTATCCATAGAAACCTCTCTGCACAGACACTTTACCACATATAATCCTCAGAGGGCTGATCAGTAGCCCAGATGAGAGACACAAGTGAGCAAATCAGTCAGCTTTCTGTGTATCTGCAGGAGTGAGAATAAAAGAGAATCACTCGTCCGCGTTTGTATGTTTGAGTTTATGACTGCATGCTTTATGGAAGTCTGCTGAGCAGAGCTGTTGAGCACCTCGACAGACTGAGGCTGTCTATTATGTTGGCAGCATGAATCAGTGCTGTCGACGCTAAAGAAAACAGCACCACTCGTGCTGTTTAATGACTACCAGCTAATTAGTAAATGTTTTTAATATATATGTGCATATCGTCAGGCTGCAAGGTTGAAGATAGACGTTTTTCTCCAAATGTTTTGAAACCAAAGAGTAAAAATCTGATCGGTTCCTGATTCAGAAATAAGAGATACATTTTTCGCAGCACACAGAAAGCAGTAAGAAATCTTTGAGTTTGTAGTGTTTCAGCTTCATGTATTCACATTTATTATTATCTAAATATCTGTTTGCCAACCCCTGTTTTTAAAATGGATTTAGAATACACTGATGTAAAAGTTTTGGCAGTTCCAGGGTGCAACAAAACCAAATTTGCAACTCGATAAAACTCTAAACTGCCTTTGTGAGAAATGAACTGATGACACCAGAGGGATTATAACAATGTTTGGATTTGAAAAAGGAGTAAAATAGATCTGAGTGATTAGAAACCATTGGAGCTTAGAGGATATCTAAACGAGGCTTCAGTTAGCTTATGACTGTGGGAGTGAGGTAGTTGGGAAAACTACACCGGGCTGTCTACAATTAGCATTTTCCTTTAGGATTCAGATTAGACTGAAGTTTAGGACAAAAAGTTTTGTTTAGGCCTTGAAAATAGCATCTGATTGAGCTCGAAAGACTAAGTTATGTCAATCGAACAAAGCCAACATGGGTATGTGTGTGTGCATGAGGGTGTTTGTGTGTGCAGATGATGACCTTGTCAGTGTAATATGGTCATTGTGGACAGACTCATTTCAGCAGGAAATTACAGCTATCTGTGGAACCATGGCCGGAGGTTGATATTCTCCATGCAGATTGCAGAGTGGTGTCCACACAGGGGGATATCTCCATAGTCACCGGAGGGTTCACTCATCTCAACTAATGGTCTGCAGCCGTCGTTGGGTCAGCTGGGAGAAGGACACATTGCTGTGACAACAAAGCCCAAATAATGAGTGCTACCTTGTGAGCATGCGTGCGTGACCTAATTCATGTTTTTGAAAAGCAAGGATGAAATGAATTTTTACCAGCATTTGATTCAACAGAATCAGATAAAGGGACCAGGCATGTACGTACACCCCTCCCTCTACCCCAAACGTAGCATCTCAGAGGTCCTTATGATAAGAGCTGGTGACTCACCACCATCTAAACATGCAGTCTCACTCATCATTTTTCCCTCCCATAACTTTAAAAAGTCATTTCCCTACTGAGCTCTGCTCTATCTTTTATTTATTTTTCTGTCTCTTTTTAGAACTAGATTTTTTTTCTCACAGCGAAATGCATCTGATTCATGAATTGTCTTATCTTTTGACACTCAGTCGAATCTCTGCCAAAAAGCCTGTGGCACGCTGTTTGTACTACTTGTGGCATATTAATGAATGAGTCATCCCATATCTGCTCTATGGTTGACAGGTGAAGCAAATTATGGAGGAAGCTGTCACCAGGAAATTTGTTCATGAAGACAGCAGCCACATCGTGTCCTTTTGTGGTGAGTATCTACACATCACAAAGCGGTGGTTCATTTGCTGCGTTTATTTGTTCCTGTGGAGTCCACGCCTCCCCTATAGGATGCTCAGGCAATAACTGAAACCTGTTTTTTATTGTATAATCACGATTGATTGGACAATTTAAACATGGTCTATTTATCCAACAATGCCTCCTCAAGAATTAGCTAACACAAAATACACTTATGTATTTTGTTCTTGGTAGCAGGAAAAAAACGAATAGAGTTTAATATAACCTTATTTTTCCATGTT
Organism: Menidia beryllina; assembly: GCA_013363375.1. Lineage (NCBI taxonomy): Eukaryota > Metazoa > Chordata > Actinopteri > Atheriniformes > Atherinopsidae > Menidia > Menidia beryllina. The sequence continues at coordinate 2,349,135 of JABUIW010000162.1, read as the reverse complement.
CCTAAAATTACTCCGAAACTCTTTTTTGCTGTTCAGCACAATGCATCATTAATCTGCTTTAAAAAGAACACAGCACATATTGTTTGTAGGAAAAGTTGAATGTGATCAGCATTAAAGTGGGTCGCCCTGTCTTATTTCCCTTTCTTTAACTAATTCTCATCCTGATGCGCTTGCGCCCGGTTGTCCATGTGAGGGAGTAGGAAATGGGATTCAAGGAGGCTGTCTGTGTTGGACAAGGCCCGAATAGCATTGAGCATTCTGACAGTTACATAGCATGATGCACAGCATTTATGTTGTGGTCAGCATAATTGTTTTCAGTGGTTTGAGCTAATCACTGGGTGGCTTTCCTTGTCTCATTGCATCTTAGGACCATCCCAGAGGAGTTATTTTTAAGGATGCTCTGAGCCACTCATCACCATTAGTCACTGTTTTCAAACCCACACCTTTTTTAAAGTGACTTGCTGTAGTAATCAGACAACCGTTGTCCTCCAAATGTCAGGTGATTTAATGGTATGCTTGTTTGTACTTTAGTGCTAAAGCTCACAAAATAACATCCCTTTAACACATCTTTGTTTCGTCTTTAATCTCTTTTTAGTTTCCCAGTTTCACTAAATGTACAGCTGTACAAAAGGTTACCTCCAGCATTGCTATAAGCCCCTCTGTCTTGAGAAAAAGTGTTCCATAATCCACATGAATGTGGAAACCCCCTGTAACTGGCTGCCGATTAAATCAACCTTTTACCTGTAACCTGTTCATTAGTATGTTATTCAGACTCTAATTGATTCCAAACACTGTTCAGTAACTAGATAAATTAGTGAAGGCTTTTGAATCAAAGTGGCTATACATATATCCAGGTCACTGAGACACAATTTACCACTGGAAGTTGAACAGCTTTGATTCATTTAGTTGAATCACCGCTTTTTCCTCTGTTTTTGGTTTTTATACAATTAGTCTGTTCAACAATTTTGCTACATTTGTTTAAAAATAAACGGAACAGGAAGTTCAGATATCAGTTGCTTCATTCAAATATTGTTGGACAGAAACATGATACATTTTTGCCTAAATAATTCACCAAATGTTATTGTTCTTGCCTCAAACGCGCACGTGATAGATCACAGTATGATCACTGTGAAAAACACCCTGCCCACATGCACTCTCCTATTATTTTACACTGTCTCAGACTCGAGCTATAACCAGTAATAACCAGATTTAGTTTTAACTGTGAATAATCTCGGCTCACAGAAAATGTCATGTTTTACTGGGTTAATGCCTTAAGTGCTCGATGTAAGTAATATGATGAGACTCTTGAATTTGAAATGTGAGAAAGTAATCTCATGGTATAAACAGAAGAAAAGCGACACAGCCTTCTCATGACATAAACTCTGGGTAACATGCAGGAAATAATGTATATAATTAGCACTTGTCACGGTAGTGCTTCATAACCATGTGCACAGAGACGCACCGATGAAAATATGATGGTTTGTCAGGTCTGTAGACCCCTCTGCTCTTCTGTGCGCGGGGAAATGCAATTGCACAATGGCATTTCACAAAAACTGATGTGGCAGTGGGTGAAATCACTATGTTTAGTTGCAATGATTGACACAGACAAGGTAAAGTTAGACTTAGTCAAAGTAAAATAAAAAGTGCGAAGAACACAAGAGTCAAATGTATCGTGACTATGGTGCTGTTTTGTGTCTTTTCTGGGTTATCACCTAAGATCCACTTAAGATTAATTTCCATCTCGCATAATGTGAAGGAGGTTTAGCCTTTTTGAATGACACTCTGTGTAAAAACAGATTTGCAACACTATATGAAAACCTATTAAACTAATAGTTTAATTACATTTGAAATCCTTCTTATATAATAACCAGCTTATTCCATCTCTACTTGATGGTTTTATTTAGTTCTTTCAGAGAGATGAAAGTATTTTCAGCCCTCTAACACATTTGAACGTGGAGTGGTTTTTGTGCGCTCTCTGTGTTTTCATTGGAGCATGTCGGCAGACCTCTTGGACTGTGGTACGGACGTGGTCGGTTGGATCAAGGTTTTTTTTCTGCCAGTGAAAAACCGGCAGCTCAAGATGACCCTTTCATCTTTTTCTTTTGTTGCCAACCAGCTCCCTCCTCTTGAGTCCCCCCCCTGTGATCCTTATATTGACTCTTGTGCTGCTCTATTTCAGCGGTGGTCTGTTCAGAAATGAGAGTGAGGGAAGGATGAGGGGGAAGCTCAGTTACTTCACTCGGTGCCATTAACCCGCACCATCATGGCTGCTTTGATGAGCTGCCTTGGATGAGTCTGAATGAAATCTCAAAACCGTTGGGAATATGTACTAAAGCAACAGAGTTTACTGGGTTAAAAGACAATAAGAATGTAGCAGGAAAAAAAATTACATAGGCACATCCAGGATTATCTATTTATTTCCACCCCTTTGCATTAAAATATTAACTACTTTCAGTATATCAGTAGTAACAGTACAGACCAATACTATTAACTGGCCTTATCTTACTTCCTAACATAACAGTGATCAAATTTCTATCATGTCACATAAAGGTTCCCATCACAAATATATAAGCTGCATAGTTTTCACTTTAGCTTACTCCTTGCTAAAATGACAAATTAGAATTAAGTAGATCTGTGACTGTTGGCGTTTTGAGTGTCAAATCAGTTATCACATATATGCCATTCGTCCATCCATTTTCTGAACCGCTTATTCCCAAATAAACGCTAATAACATATATGCCTACAATGGAATTAAGATTCACACCAATTCTCATGTTATTCATTAATCGGCTATCATTAAGCTGGGACTGAACTAGTCTTTTAGTTTCAAAGGAAACATATATTTTCCTTAATAAAATTCAGTTTATGTCAATAAATCACCATATTCCCACTATACCCATCTGTTCTCCAAGCTCAGTCATTATATCTGCCAATGGTCTCACATTTCTTATGATGATGAAATGAGTAAATGTTTAAGCCTCCTCCTCTGCATTTTCTTCCTGCTCACCATCCGCGGTATCTCCTCACGGTAAATCTGGATTTGAGGTCTTACTCTAGGCCTTATTAGAGCTTTGAAAACTTTACATGGTCACTTGTAAAAACAGATGTTGAAATTTCCAGAATCACAATCAAATCATCCCACCAGCTCAGCATCCTAACCAGTGTAGACCTCACATGTCCATGCACTGCACATATTCTTGGAAATACTTTTAAATGCTATTTGAGATTAGTTGTTTTAGTTGTTTAATTTAGGGATATTTCAGTAAATATCTTGAGTTTCCTATGTGTTTTTTATGTAACTTCCAGTGGTGCTCCGGGTGTTTTGAGTGTAGTATGTAGGACAAGTGGTTTGAAAGGTGAAATGTTTTTTTTTACCTTTATTCTCTGCATTTAGAGGCAACATATAAGATCAGTTATTAGAGCAAAGAGCATGAACTTTACTTTGTGACCTTTTACCCTGGTGCTTTGTTCTGACATTTACCTTCTTGGTCTTTTAATGATGCAAAACAAGAGGTTGTAGATTGCATATAGGGTTATGGGGGGTGGGGGGGTTGGAAGGAAAGAAATGCTGTTAGAAGGGAGCCTGATTAACTGTTTTTTCTTTAGGGAGAAAAACAGATTTAAGGGGAGAGAAAGGTTGTGTTTGCTGGAGCGACGACAGCGGAGACGGAGAGATCGTGATGCTCACAAGTCACAAGCTGCCTCTCCCCTCCCTTCTAGGAGGCTGATCGCACCATCAACAGGGGTTGTCATGGCGACTTCACTCTGACCCTATGTGAACAGAGCCACAGGATTAGACCTGACAGAGGATTCAAATGTCAACACAGCTCCAGGCAGTGCCACGTAGGCCTGAGAGGAAGGCAGGGTGTCTGGTCTTTTCCACAGTCAAGCAATGTGTGTCAGCCCACCATCGAGTCCTGTGTCCAGCACAGCTCGCCGCTTAAATGATTCAGGAAATAGTCTAGTAAATTGAAATGAATAGAATGGATAGAGCATCTGGAAAAGAACGGGAAAGTAATCGAGGGCGTTTTTGAATAGCTTTATTTCTGAGGCTGAGAGATGCCTTCTGCTTTTTTGCGTTAAAGTGTGTACTGCACGGCAGCCTCGGCGCCTGCAGAGAAATTATTCGCAGAAATTAACGCCCTACTCACCTTGCAAGTTATGTGTTGCTATCGTTATATATATGAGGCAGTGTCGAGAGTGTCTGCTATATATCTAAGTATCTAAAGCTGAATTTGTTGCAGGACATGTTAGATGTGAGTAATTCGATATGAGTTGTCTGTGTCACAGAACTGCATTAAATCACATCTTACGTTAGCAGTGAGTCATTTGTTATCGTTTTGTCTTGAGGAGGCTTTATAAAGTGGGTTGGCATCTTTAAGCTATTTTTTTTTTTTTTTTGCTGTACACCCAACAGCAAATGTCGTTTAACAATTTCTTCCTATTCTCCAGCAGGTGGCGAAGACCAAGACAAAACTAATGGGAAGGGAGAATATTAGATTTAAACCTGACCTAAGTACTTTATCGTGATAATGACTGCTGTTCTTTTTTCACAAAAGTGATGTTTGGCTCCAGCTGAGGTCTTTGTTGCTGATGGATTTCCATCTTTACTCCTATGCACTTGGGGGTTACTGTCTAGAAAAAAGTGTGATTATAGGGTATGTTTTCCTTATTCCGATCTCATGTTTGTGTCCATACAGCTGCAGTGGAGGCCTGCATTCTGCATGGGCTAAAACGCCGAGCAGCTGGCTTTCTTCGTAGCAACAAGATAGCAGCGCTTTTCATGAAAGTGGGAAAAAGCTTCCCACCGGCTGAGGAGATGTGCAGGAAGGCCCAGGAGCTCGAGCAGATAATTGAGACAAAGTGAGATGCACACATAACAACCTGTTCCGTCTCATCATAACTGATTTCAAAGCTTGCATCAAAGTCCTGTTCTTTGTCCCAACAAATCATTCAAATTGCTTTCTGTGTGAAGGGGTTGTTTGCTTTTATGCGTTTTCATTGAAAGCTTGTAAATAATTCATTTGTATTGGCTTTTTGGAACATGAATCATTCATGCTCTTAGCTTGTTGCTAAAGCAAAAACGGAATATACTATACATAAAAAGAAGAATTGTTTTGTATAAACCTAATTTTTATTTTTTTTAATTATTGATTTTTTTATTTTGTCAGGCGAAGTCAGAGTTTGCAAAGTCAGGACAGCCTTCGCAAATTGCCCCGACTCCCCAGCCTCAACCCCCAGGGAGTCAAGAACCTGTGGATCCGGACGGCTCTGTTTGAGAAAGTGCTGGACAAGATTGTCCTCTACCTGGTGGAGAACAGCAGGTGTGATCAGAGGACAGATAATGCTCTTTTAGACATTGTGAAAAGGTTTCTGTGCCGCTTCCAAATTTCCCTTTGATATTTGTCTTCCAGTAAATACTACGAAAAAGAAGCTTTTCTAATGGACCCTGTAGACGGACCTATCCTTGCATCATTGTTGGGTAATGATATGTGACTGTGGAAGCAGTTGTATGAATAACTGTAATCTAATATCAAATCCGACCATTTTCCATGAATTTATAAGTATTCTCATTTTCACTGTAGCAGACCAGTAATCAGAGGGTTTTAGCAAGTTCCCACAGATAAACATTGACAGTCTTTCAAAGTTCCACACTCTAAAGCTCTGCTGATGAGGCCAGCTGCCTAACTCAGCAAACACCAAACTACACTGTCATAAAGTTCTTGTTAATTGATCTTTAATCAGATTATATACTGTTTGAGTCCTTTTACTGGAAATCTGTGTTGTAATGCAACACATTCAAGACGCATTTATAGTGTTTAAGATCATCTGAAGCTGATTGAATGGGCGTTGTGTGTGTGGGGTGTGTGGACAGTTGGACCCTGTGCTTTGGAGTACACAAAAATGAAGACGGCTGACCACTTCTGGACAGACCCCTCTGCTGACGAGCTAGTGCAAAGACATCGCATCCACAGTGGTCACTGCAGGCAGGATTCACCCACTAAGAGGCCCGCACTGTGTGTAAGTGTGACAGCTGGCAACACTGACCCTGAAAAGTTCCCCTCAACTAGTTTTTGGGGGGGGTTTCTTATGTTTTCACCCTGATGGATTAGCTTGCATGCGCTGGCAGACATTCTCATCTGAGATGCATTGGTTAAAGTACAGTGCATCCCAGGAGAAAGAACAGAGCGTATCTCAGACCCTGTCTTTTGTTCAGTTGTCATGTTGTCAGCGAGACAGGTCAACACGGCCTGTCCTACACGCCGCAGTGCTCTTCACGGGCTCGTGGAGATGTGCTCCGTGTACATGCGCTTCCCCAGCAAATCAAGACTCATTGGCATCAGGAACAATGTGCTCCTTTGGTGCACATGAGCACAGGAGGAATTGGTCGTCACCTTATTGGGTTTGATGGCGACTGCGTTTGTGCTGTGCAGATCCAGAAGCGACACTCCAGCAGCAGCATGGATGAACGCCCCTCCCCCTCCCCATCAGCTCGTGAATATGTGGAGTCACTGCATCAGAACAACAGGGCGACACTGCTGTTCGGCAAGAACAACGTGCTCGTACAGCCGGTAACTGTCTGACTCATCGTCATCACTTACAAACACGACCTAAGGAGCGCTTCGTAGTCTATTAAAGCGGAGAACCTGGTTACAAGACTATCCTCATTTTCTCCTAAGCTAACTCAACTTTATGCTCAAGTTCTTCACCATCTACCTCCGTAATACACAGCCGGAAGCTCCAGAATCTTTTAATACACCTTCACATTTCTCAGACACAGATCAACTGAACCTATTTGCTCTGACCAAAGTAAACACGTGTGGTGTTTTCTTTAGACTCAATACAGTCTGCCACGGCTTCGTACTTACTAAAGTCTTCACTGGTTGTTGTCTCAGAGGGACGACATGGAGGCCATCCCAGGTTACCTCTCTCTGCACCAGACTGCTGACCTCATGACACTGAAATGGACTCCAAATCAACTTATGAATGGCTCTGTTGGAGACTTGGACTATGAACGCAGGTAAAAGGAATTACTCACAAGTATCTGGTTCATTATGATGATGGTGAAAGTGCCTAAAAAGCCTAAATCTGACATTACTAGTTATTGTTTTATGTTTTAAAAATGCGCAAATTACCTCCACAAACTCATCAAAGCACGGCTTTGTTTCTTTTCTGCTTCACTGAGCTGTTTGAGTTAGACCGGCGTGTTAGTGAATAATGCAGTTTGTTCGTCTGTCGCTCAGGGCTCAGTACGCTGAATAAACGCCGCTGATCTGATGAGGCCTATTTTCAGCACACCAGTGCCCAACAGATGGTTTATTGACTGAGACCCTGTCAGACATCTCACAAACTAGCAAACCATGTTTGTTCCAATGTCTGCGCATGGTTTCACTGACCACAAAAGCCGATTTTAGTTCAGTTGTGCCCATCTGATTTGTGCACACTGTCAAGAGCCATCTTACTAGACCCAGAATTTTATCTCAGTAGGAACAAACAAAAAACTTACACTAGATCTTCTAAGAATCAGTGTTCACAGTTTAGACATGAGTTGTAGCTTTAATAACTTCTTATTTATTCTTTGCTCCTCAGTGTGTACTGGGACTATGCCATGACAATCCCTTTGGAGGAGATAGTTTACTTGCACTGTCACCAACAAGGTAAAAAAAAGAACTATACTCAACGCCATGAGTATTTTTTAAATCATCACTGTTTAACCAGACACAGTGAAATGTAATGAAAAGTTTAATAAAGAAATCGTCTCCCATACACCTATTAGTGGACAGTGGGGGTACGGTGGTGCTGGTCAGTCAAGATGGGATCCAACGGCCTCCACTTCGCTTCCCCAGAGGAGGCCACTTGCTCCAGTTCCTCTCCTGCCTGGAAAATGGCCTGCTTCCTCATGGCCTACTGGACCCTCCACTCTGGTCCCAGAGGGGGAAGGTTGTCTCATCATTTTAGTCAAAGTGCAGACGTTAACATGACTTATTTTAGGAAAGGTCGATTCAATGTTAAATAAGTCTTGTTTGATCAAGAAAACATCAAATTGAATCAATCCATATTGCGAGGATTAACACAGATGAATGTGTTGCCTGTTTCCCTCTCAGCTCATCACCATTTAAGTGTGAAGAGAATGCTTCTGTGAAGCTATGAGCAGCTCTGTCCCGGCACTAATGTGAAAAACTAAAACCGGCTACACGTATTCCATCTTGATCAAACAACGCACTCACAGAAACGTCTCTGCTTGGAGGTGACTGACCTGGGGCCTTTTTGTGCAGGGGAAGGTGTTCCCTAAAATCAGGAAGAGGGTACCACTGGGATCTGGATCCTCAGACTCGGTCTCAGACAAAGAGGAGGACGAGGCCACAGACTATGTCTTCCGCATCACGTTTCCAAACAGCCAGCCAGATTTTGGTACGTTTAATTCCATAAAAGTAGTTTTGCATAAGCAGTGCACAGCGGGAGTTGCCATGTTGAGTTTTGTTGTTTTTAACCGAGACTTTAACCTAACCCTCGTCACCCACCCTCCCCACCTGACTCCTCTCTCCCTTCAATGGAGTGGACCCAAGAGGTCCTTCAGCTGTCATGAGAAATCCCAGTCACTCACAGGAAGCAGCTGCAGCACTGTCACGCCTTGGCTTGTTTTTCTGTCTGTCAGCTTGCTTTTCTCAAATTCTGTGCGTCTAATATCCTTCTGGTCTGACTTGTGCCTTAGGCAAAGATTATCGACGTGCTTCATCATTAAATCCACATTCTCTCACACCTTTCTCTCTACATTATGATGACATAACCTTAAATAGCATTTTTACAGCTCTGGCTGCTGGTTGAAAATGTCTCTTTCTCCATTGATCCATTTCCTGATAATTAAATAACTATGATGGCTCTGTGCTCTCTGCTTATTAAGATTCTTGTATTTGCTCTAACAGCCAAAAAAGCAATACAATTGTTACTTTGAAGGGCTGTAAAAAGGTCACAGTTGATCAAAACTGTTCTTATGCAAAAGCTGAGCTAATTTGAATAGGCCTTAAAAACGTCAGCAGAGGACTGCTTTCAAGTGATAATGAAAATGTGGGTTTCTGCACGCAGCGGCTCCTCCAGATCTCATGGATCAGGGAGTCTCAATGTGGCACCCAACTCTCAGGAAGTCGTCGTGTACCTCCTGTTCTCAGGGCAGCTTCTCTGATGGGGTGACACACAAGGGGTGCAACCACGAGAGGTAGGAGACACACAAATGTGCAGTAATGGTTTTGAGAACCTCAGATATACTCCCTCACCTGACATCCTGAACAAAGCGGAGGAGACTGGAGGATAAAGAATGACAGAATAGCTACTTAGTAACCACCTGAGGACAGTTATGTGACCTTTAACTCACTAGAATGATGATGTGTTAGGTGAATAGAGTGATAATCACGGCAGGAAAAAAAAATCTGCCTGGCTAATTTTCTCTGTATGACAGCACAATAGTTTATCATTTAGTTAAATGTCATCCTCACACCTATAATAGGCCTTATGCAAGATATAGTATAGAAATCACATGCATGTGAGGACTGGTTCAGTGGGGGTTTGATTATACCATTCTATCAGAAGGGAGCTGGAACCATATATCAAGCCACATTGTGACCCAGCACTAGTAAAATAATCGGAGCTTTATCATCTTTCAGGACTCCTCTGAAGCTGCTGTGCGACAACATGAAATATCAGATCATCTCCAGGGCATTTTATGGCTGTATGTGATTGCTTTTTTGATTAACTTTTCAGTCACAATAAAAAAACGTGCTGCATGCAAAATTACAATGATAACTTGCTAATGCAGTGGGATTAGATGATTAACTGTATCGTCAATCAGGGCTGGCATACTGCCGTCACCTGTCTACCGTGCGCACACACCTCTCCGCTCTCGTCAATCACACCATCGTGGCTCCCGATGTGCCCTGTGATGCCTACGGTGGACTCACTGTGGATGTGTGGAAGACGTTCCTCCAGGACTGCACAGTAAGCATCAGTGGTGTCACCGCACTGCGACGCAAAGTTCACAGCAACTGCTGACAGCACACGCACGTCAAACGCCAGGATCCGTTTCACTTTGTCAGTCTCCTGTCTCATCTTTATTCATCAGCTATTAATCATGCTGCTCACGCCATTAGTTTCACAACAGTGTGCATGAAGCGTGGCTAACAGCCCAGTTGATGTCACATAAAGTCCACATTAAGACTTTTATTACGTTCATGTGGGGTTAATGAGGGTTTGATCGAGAAAGAAAAAAAATGTATTTGCAAAGACGAAAGGTATTCCCTGTGTGGCCGTTCGTCTCTGTTTGGCCTCTCACCCATAATCTGCTGGGATAGGCTGACAATAGCAAGTGAGGCTCTGTTCCTGGCTGATTTGAGTATTGTATGAGTTTCTACCTATCCACAATAGCAGGGAGCAACAGAAGCATAAAGGCTCAGCGGTACACACCTGCTCAATGACACAACAACAGGAAAATTCTGAAAAGTATTTCCTGACACGTTGACACATTGTCTTATCTGCTGACTTGGGAGCTTGGAGAAAAATCTTTACAGGAATTCTGGAAAGAGTGCTCCGGACATATGTGTTCTGAGATACCATTGCTCCCTGTCTGTGTGTGTCAAATAAGCTTTAATTACCCTTAAATCCCAGAGAAACAAGGAAACAAACATGATGAAAACATTTTATTGTTTCAATCCTTTATCACCCTCTCTTTTAATTAGCAGAAAACCCTACATCCTTTATATAACGCTTCTCATCAAATGTTTCTAAAAATAAATTAATAGCTTTTTTATAAACGCGCCTTATTGTGTTTATCCAGTGCCAACTCAATGACTTTAAACGCTCACATGGACCAACGAGAGTCAGAGTGACACGAGGAATCCACAGCAGATAAATACCAGCCACTGCCATTAGCAGATGGTATCCTGTCTGCTGATAGGCCAGTGCAGTCCGCCAGCTGAATAGGGGCTAATATCAGTGCGAGGCCAGTATGCAACTGCAGCTTGCCAAAAGTCAACCTCTGACATGATTGTAATGATTCCTTCTATCTTCAGGCGTACAAAGAGCAGGAGCTGCTCCGTATGGTGTACTTCGGTGGTGTGGAGCCCTCGCTGCGTAAAGAGGTGTGGCCTTTCCTGCTGGGTCACTACACATTTGGAATGACTGAGGCAGACAGGAAAGAGGTTTGTTTGTTTTTTTCTCCCAGTGACTGTTGCTTTGCTTCAAGGAAATTCGCCCTTTTGACCACCGAGCGACGATATTCCTCACCTCTCAACGCAGGTGGATGAACGAATCCGACTGTGCTACCAGCAGACCATGCGTGAGTGGCTGAGCTGTGAGGAGATCGTCCGCCAAAGAGAGAAAGAGCAGCATGCTGCAGCACTGGCCAAGTGCTCGTCTGGGGCGAGCATGGACAGTTCCAGCCAGAGGATGATCCATCGTGATTCCACAGTGAGCAATGAGGTTCGCGTCAACGCCTACACAAAGTCTAACCCTAACCCACACGTTTAATCCCGATGTGGTATAACACTACAAGATGCCACAGTGCATTGGCCTGATGTTTTTTGGTATAGAAAACATTCAAATCATGTGATAAATTTGCTCCCTGGGATCACGATAACTGCAGTGGATGCCACAGATGTGCAGTTCTTTGCAAAGATAATGTGAGGTTACACATATTTGAGGCTTCATCTATGCCAAGAACCAACTGTACGGTCTCTCCTGGTGTCTGAGACTTTGTTGACTATGCTCGTTATTGTAACTTTTTGAATGATGATATTTACACGTGGGCAGAGAACTTTGCACGTGTATCACATTTGGCACGTTGTATTTTATTCTGCAGTCCCCGTCCTCCCCGAGCTCAGACAGGCAGAGTCTGGCTCGCCTGCAGAGTGATTCCAGCAACAGCACTCAGGTATAAAAACGTCCTGCAAAACAATTGAATATGACCTTTGTTTCTTAATTTCTTCACATTTTGATTCACATGTCTGATTAATAAAACTCAAGTAATGCATGGACTCATTAATTCATTACCCCTCATTGTTACTTTCTCTCTCCTGCTAGTTCTTTACATCCTCCCATCCCTTCCCTTGGAGTAGTCTGCTTCCTTTTGACTTGTTCTTTCAGGTGTTTGAGTCTGTGGAGGAGGTGGACCAGATAGAGGTTGAAACCAAGAATGAGGAGGCCAAACAAGTGGCCAAAATGCCCAATGGAGCTCTTCAAAACGAGACTAGCTCCCCCGACTCCGGGCATCCGTCCTCCCGAAACTTCTCCGTCACCTCTGGCCTGTCGGACGGCTCCCTCAGCACGGAGGACAGCTCTGCCCCCGACAGCACCCAGAGATCTGCAGCTGTGCCTCAGGCGTCACAGGGCCCCGTCAAATCTGCGGCGGAGGAGGGTGAACCTCTGACAGAGAGAACAGACACCCAGGTGATAAGTGAAGGGAAGGACAGAGGGAATGAAGAGGAAAAGGTTATCGCCATTACCAAAACTACAGGAAACGCAAAGTCTAAGATAAAAGATGAGAACCCGTGCAAAAAAGAAACAGCTCTGCCCTCTGAAACACAAGGAAATACTGCCTCAGAAACAATTAAGAGAGAGGGAAACAGTTTTAAAGATAAAAACCCTGACATAACTGTGAAAGAAATTAAACCTGCAGAGTCACCAGAACCAAGAAAAGAAGTGTCTGAAAAGAACACCATGAAAATAACAGCCACACAATTAAAAAGCGAATACACTGAAAAAAAGCAAAAGGATGAAATTACAGTTGACATTGAAGGTGCTTCCAAACTTGAAGAAGCAACTGTGAAAAAGATTAAGGAAATAGATAAATCGAAGAGTACCAAGGTTTTAGAGACTCAAGGGAGAGACAAATTATTCCAAAGACCCGGGGCCCCTGAAGTGGAAAACAATCTTGATCTCTCCAAAGACACACCAGTCTCTGAATTGGGGGAATCCTACTGTTCTTCTCAGACAGAGAAGCCTCAGGTCATGACCGAGTCTGATGAGTCTCCCTCAGCCTTAGAGATGGAGGAGATCCCCAAACCCAAAGTTTCCACGGTGCCTTGGAGCAGGAAGGGACATTGTGAAACCTCGTCTGCCCTTGACAGCTCGTTCCTTCACATGGAGCTCAGGCAGAAGGAGGAAAAGCTCAGTCCAGAGGGGTCTGAATCCAACCTGTCAGAACCAGAGATGGAGAGCCTTTACCCTCCGTTTGACTCCACATCCACCCCTGGAAACTCAAGGAAGGACGGGACCTGTGGAGAATCAGCTGGGAGCACTTACTCTGTATGCACAAAGGTTTTAAAATATTAGATAATTTCGTGTTGGCAGTTCTCGGACTGGTTCATGACCCCCTGAGAAGGCATATGGTAAAGGCTTTTTGACAGAAGGTTGGGAACTTTACCTGTTTTCTAAAGGGGGTCAGAAAACGTTTGAGCATCTTTTATACATTTTCTGGATGAGTAGCATCGTTGGTGGTTTGTTTGATCCATTGCTATTACTCTTATTCGTTTCAGCAAGAACTTTTAGACCTGTATACGCTCAATCTGCACCGTATTGAAAAGGACGTTCAGCGCTGTGACAGGAACTACTGGTACTTCACTCCCACCAACCTGGAGAAGCTGCGCAACATCATGTGCAGGTATACCACTGACACCTGCAGGGACATGATGGAATAATGCGGCTCACATCTGTTTATGGTGGTTTAGGTTATGATGGCATTCACTGTCCCACTTAAAATTCTTTTATATGGCCTATTTTATTAATTGAGTAATGCAAAGAAGGCACTAAGTGTCAGAAATGAAGATGGATGCGTTTTGTGGAATTCATGAACTTTCCAAAACAGACAGCTCAGATCCTACATAAGAAACAATAGAACAGGTTTTAGGTTAATGCCTAACACATACTCAATGTAATGTAAGTCCACTGGACTTTTTTTTTCAGACAAAAACAAATTATTTTTACATTTTTGTTTAAATATCTTTTAGATTAATTTTTGTATTTGTTATTTTACCTCTAAATGCATTTACTAGTGTACAAATGGTGCAAATAAGACGTGAGAAACATCGTCATGGGTTGTAATTTTTTACTCCATTATTTTCTTTAGTGTGGAACACTAAACACTGGTTGTGTATTTACAGCTATATCTGGAAGCACCTTGACATTGGATATGTTCAGGGAATGTGTGACCTGCTGGCTCCACTTCTAGTCATTCTGGATGATGGTGAGTCAATACACGGATCTGCTAGTTTCATTCCCCTGTTCTGTGGTATTTGGTGTATTTTTAATGTTATTGATTCGTTCTCCTTCCAGAGGCACTGGCTTTCAGCTGTTTCACTGAACTCATGAAGAGAATGAATCAGAATTTTCCACACGGAGGGGCAATGGACACTCATTTTGCTAACATGCGTTCTCTCATCCAGGTAACAAAGCACATGTTTTTCACAAAGTGTAGCTACCACTAAATCCATTAAATAGCTCCACATTTCCTCTTTTTTTCTGAATATCCTGTTATATTCTCTCTCTAAAGATTCTGGATTCTGAGCTGTTTGAGCTAATGCACCAGAATGGAGACTACACGCACTTCTACTTCTGCTACCGCTGGTTTCTCTTAGACTTCAAGAGAGGTAAAGTGACAGTGCAGTGTTGCAAAGGTAGTGCATGTAAAATTAATCTGTTTATCCATTCCCTAAGAAAACGCACTAAGGTACACTGAGTCATTTAAACCTTCAGAAGTATTTTTTCATAAAAACAGGCCAGGCCACATCATAAACTAAACTTAGAAATGCTCAAGTCAGCAAAGGTGCACACTGGGATTATTCGTGGCAAAGGAAATTAACAAGAGATCTTGGGACGATAAGAATTGTATTTTTTTTAAAGATGACAAAGATGAAGACCTGAAAGAAACTTGAATAAACAAGGTCCAAGAACAAAAATCTTAGCCAAACTTCTCCTTTTTTGTGTTCCAGAGTTGGTGTATGATGACGTGTTCGCAGTCTGGGAAACCATCTGGGCAGCCAAGTATGCCTCCTCCAATCACTTCGTCCTCTTCATAGCTCTGGCGCTGGTGGAAATGTACAGGGAGATCATTCTGGAGAACAACATGGACTTCACCGACATTATTAAGTTCTTCAATGGTAAATCACAGCATCGTACAGCTGCTGTTCACATGACGAGTGCTGCACAGTAACATTTCAGGATCATCTTCAGGATGAACACAGAGTGTCAAAGCCTCACAATTTGACTCCTGTTTCAGGATTTAAGCAGAAAGTGTGTTAAGGTCCCACAGAGAGAACTGGCCTATGTCAGTAGAGCATTCAATGGCTTTCATGAAACAGTTTGACAAAAACATTCAAATATGGGCAAAGCCGTATATCCTCAGACATTTGCTGAAGCTCCCACCCCTAAATTCTGTTGGTCTTAGATGTTGTTATGCATAAGGTGTCACTGTTAGTCCACACAGATGCTGAGCTATTGCAAATTCTTCATGTAGATTCAAATAGCATGCAGGTTTGATAATGATGACTGCAGTCAGTCTCCTCCATGCCTGTCTTCATTTTTCTGGCCGTTTTTTTGTCAACATTGATGAAACCTTTTATTGGTTTAATTGTTTGGGTTTCTTTTTTTCAGGATGGATCTGATAACAACGGTGTTGCCTAACTTGTTTTTCCCTCTTTTAATTAGGCTGAAGGAGGATTTCTGTATTTTCTGCAGTACTTTCATATCTATCTGTGGCCTTGTGATAATTTCAAGAAGACTTACTGGATTTCAAAACATCCACAGGTGTCTCTTAGGCCAAGGTTATTCATGTTTACAGTCTTACAGTTGGTCCCAATGATGAAAGCTTTTTCATTGGAAATTTGTCAAAAGGGATTCCAGCATGAATGAACTGTTACCTGTTTTTCAGCTTCATAGCTTTTAATTGGATTATCAGCCGTTGGGTACAGTTAATCATTCTTCGTGAAGGATTCAGTGTACCCACACATCCTTTTTCAATCAAATCTGGTTTTCTCCTTTAAAGTGTAGTAAAAACTCTTTTCATATAGTCTTGCAGTATAGATAATCATTTTGAGTTTTGACTGTTGAGTGTACAGCTATCCATCAGTTCAGTCAGGCAAGTGATTCCTTGAAGTTTTTGTTGTGTTTTACTACTTCTGTTTTGTATTTCAGAAATGGCCGAGCGGCACAACATCAAGCAGATTTTGACCCTGGCCAGAGACCTGGTGTGCAAGGTGCAGATTCTGATAGAGAACAAGTGAATGTGCTGGTTGTCCTGTTTTCCTTCCATAAAAAGCATGATGGGCAGTAGCAGCACAAGAAAAAAACAAAACACACTCTCTCACACACACGACACAAAGCCCTCACAATCAGAGTTTGCTGCTAAGAACATCACTGGCTGTATTCTGTGTGTTTTTAGTTGTCAGCAGGTATATCAGAATATTAAGCTTATTGTGTGTTGTATGTTCAAAAGAAAGCAGGTGAAACTACTAAACTTTTACTTTCTTGGTGATTTCTTTAGAAATCCATCAAGTGTCAGTATTGATCGGAGTGCGCTTTGAGAAAAAAGTCATTCTTGCTGCACACCTCAAGCCAAAAACCCAAATCTGAATTTATTTAGAGACTATATTTATGGGAAGATAGATTGTGATAGTAGTTTATATAAATTATTTTATTAGCCAAAAATTTTAAGGAATTAAATTTATCAGCAAGTCATCCCTTAGTGAATGTCTATAGGTTTTATATAAAGGTTGTATAACACAAACTTATCCAGAAGACTTACCGAGAGCGTGATATTTTACCCAAACTGTTCTGTTAAGCATGCAAACATCATGATCATTCAGCTTTTAGCACCATTTAATGATTTAACAGCACTATTGTTAAATCTGTGTTGTCATTGTTATTGAACTTGCCTGCCAATTGTCTAATGACCTATGAAATGTTGAGTCCTTCGAGAAAAATGTGTAAGAAAATTACAAATGCATTGCATTTTGTTGATCATAACTTAATAGCTGAGTGGCTAATGGATGTGTGGGCAGATAGTTTATATGTATAAAAAACAAGCCTAATTTTATCATCCTTGTGTACTGTTTTGCATTATCCAGTGAACCTCTGTATATTTTTTAATTGTGGGGTTTAATAACTTTGATTATAGAAATTTCTTGTCATGTCTGGTGGCTGCTTGCTAAATCAGATTTTAGTTTATAGATTGTAAAAGATGATTGGAGCAGATCAGCTGATGCAGTAGTGACATTTGGGGTGACCAAATGAGGCCTGTTCAAATTATTTTTGTCAAAATGTGGTTTGAAGAAGATAACGAAAAAAGGAAGGTACAGTAAGACCCATTTTCAACATTAACTGCAACTGATCGGATGTTGTGAAGTGAACAGTTTAAATATTTTGGCAGACCTTGATCAGACATTCACCCTTGGTCTAAGTTACCAACACTCGTGCCTGTCATTCATAGCCTAAAACGCCAGTCAAATGTTCAAGTGTTGTTTCACAAATATAGCAAGTTCAATGGCATTTAACATATGTGTTTCTTTGTGAATGGTAATACAGACTATTTATAATTTATTGTAACCTTTATATGCTAAAGTACTTGTGTTTTGTTTTTTAAATTTATTTATTGATTATTTCTCTCACTCAGATGCTGCTTTGTTTGTAAAGCTGATATTTTTATTTTTTGGTCGATTCTAAATGTGTACTGTTTATTAATCAGATTATATACTCTCCTAGGTCATATATCTATATATTGAATTGAATGGTACATGTTCTTGTTATGAAAAATAAAAAATGGAATGATTATTTTTCCAAAGCACATTGTAATGTGTATTTTACTACATTTAATCCGATAGCTACTAATGAACGAGGAATACACAAACCAAAAATGTTAGAGTTTGTTAACATCATCATGTTTTTTTCTCTCAGCGTGAATTACCGCGAATAATGTGTTTTAACTGAGCCCTCTTTTAGGGTTGATATTATTTGTTTTTTGTGGAGAGGTTTTCAAGAATAGGGCGGCACGGTGGTGTGGTGGTTAGCACTGTCGCCTCCCAGCAAGAGGGCTCTGGGTTCGAATCCCGGGGGAACCAGGACCCTTCTGGGTGGAGTTTGCATGTTCTCCCTGTGTCTGCGTGGGTTCTCTCCGGGTTCTCCTCTTGTCTCCAGTGTCTTGGATGCAGGGTTACTAGGCCACTGTAAATATTGACCCAACTGATATCAATTCAAGCTACAAGGGAAACTATGCTGAAATTTGTCTCAAATCTACATAAATTCAATATTGCAAATTTCACATTGTTTGGCATTGCAACCTGAAATAGAACATTTGAATTTTGGATTGTTTTCTTTGCAAGACGTCTAAAAGTCTGAAGTCTTAAAAAGAAACAGCCCTACCCCACAACAGCCTTAAAGATAAGGCAGCAAAACCCGACAATCACCACCTTTGGTAAACACATTGGCACCACAGGTTTTGTTCCCTTTCTGTACAGTTTTTATTATATGCTGACATCTTAATAAACAATCTCTTTTCTATAGTTTCAGAGAAACAGAAGTCCGTATCCCATCTGATGAATAATCCTCATAGTTTTTTGCCGTCCTGGAATGAACTATGTTTTTCCAAACAGCTGTAAAAACAAACAAAAGAAACACAGAAAATCCCCCGATCAGCTGATCCTCTGCTCAGCCTTCCCAATAAACCTGCTCCCACAGTCCAAAAACCTGCATGTTAGGTTGATTGGAGATTGGGGAAATTGCCCATAGGAGTGAATGTGAGTGTGAGTGGTTGTTTGTCCTTGTATGTCCTGTGTGTGGCCCTGCGATGGACTGGCGGACTGTCCAGGGTGTACCCTGCCTCTCGCCCGTTGACCACTGGGATAGGCTCCAGTTCCCCCCGCGACCCCAACAGGGAATAAGCGGTATTGATAATGGATGGATGGATGGATGGGTTTTCAAGAATATTTGGGACAGACATTTATCTCTTCGATCATTTTACACATTTACCTCTGCCATCCGATTAGCAGCACCTTCAAGTCAAAAAGCCAGTGTGTTGACTTTACATGTAGACATAAAGATAAACAGTATGCTGTTTGATAAAATGTATATATATTCTCATCAGTCCCAACGCTACGGAGGTGATGATGTACTATCAAGGAATAATGTGAAGAAAAAGAGACATCGCCCGAACAGGGACTTGAACCCTGGACCCTCAGATTAAAAGTCTGATGCTCTACCGACTGAGCTATCCGGGCAGTCGTTGAGCCAGGGGGTGGCTTCTGTTTTTGTAAGTGTACTTGGTAGGAGAGGGAGTCAGTTTTGTAACATTTCACGTTTACTGTTTGACACGTGTTGCTTAATTTCATTTTAAACTTATGTAAACATTTTCCTTATGCCAGCAGTTGCAATAATCACATATCGTTTAAAATGTCCAAAATATTCCAATAATGCGTGAAATGTAAGAAACTGTATTTAGTCAACAAACGGCGTCAACAATGGCGGCGGTGACGTATCAGGAAACAAGGAAGTAGGTGCAGTGCTCTCGCTAATGCGCCTCCCCCTACAGCGGGAGCCTAGCCGGCCCGGAGCCACGAGAAACTAGCTGTGCTTGGAATGACCTTTCGGCGCAAAACACAAATCGACATGTGATACTTTTTTCTATACCAGAGCTGGCTAGTTAACGTGGCAGAAATGTCCCTTATTCGCGTGGCCGTGTCTCGCGCGCGCCTCCGGGCGCCTCCGTTCGACTTGCTAACACATCGTAAATGCTCGGTAACAAACGCGGGGACGCGTCCCGGCTGCCCGCCGACCCACACCTCACACGTAACGTGTTCGTTTTGCTCCCAGACCCACAATCCGAAGGTAAGACAAATGTATCCGTCCGGAGGACGACCAGCGGCCAGTGCCCGTCCATAACTCCTTAAAGGGCGGATGTCATCTGTCCAACAGGTGCCCCAGTCCCCGACATGGGAGCCAGTCCCGGAGGATCAGCTGCCTCCGGTAAGGAGCACAGATGTCAACACAACAGCCGAGCGGTGCCCGACGGTGTAAAAATCGTCTTATGTGGTGGTCTTTTATGCCAGGACTATTACAAACTGGGGTTTGCTTGTTGTAATGAGATCCTCCTCAGATACAAGTTTAGCAAATGATGTTTAGAGCGGTTTTCTGTCGCTTTAACCCTATATAAGAATCAGATCTGCTACATGTTATACACTGTTATTCCAGGTCACCTTTATGTGATGTGTTTACCATCTCATTCTTTTTAGATTTTGAAGGAAAAAAGCAAAAGCAGCACACCTTCCAGAAAACACCTGAGTCAGAGACAGCTGACTTACCTTTATATGCACCACCTTGTCCTGCTCAGTAAAAGCTGAAAGAGAATGGGGTTGGACTTTCCTTTCACGTCACCTGTTATCAAAACACTTATGAGTCAAAGAAAACAAAAGAGAGATTTGGTGGAAACTACCTTTACTGGTTTTAGTTGGGAGTGTACACTCTTTTTTTTATTGACTTGTCTCCAAACAATTTTTGGTAATGGATAAAAAAAATATATACTTATTATTGGCATGGGGCTTAGCTGTTACAAATACAGTAAACATTGCCCCTTTGCCTTCACAGCTCACCAAAATCCCGGCTGATTTGGTGGACAAGCTGGAGCGACTGGCCCTGGTGGACTTCCGCACCAAGCAGGGTCTGGACTGCCTGGAGAAGGCCATACGCTTCGCTGACCAGCTCCACGTTGTGGACACGTCGGGGGTCGAGCCGATGGATTCAGTTCTGGAGGACAGGTACTCAGCTGCATATGGCAGATTGACCTATGGAGGGATGAAGAGTTTAGTTTTGTTTAGTTTTTCTGTGTGTGTCTGTGCAGAGCCCTCTACCTGAGGGGAGACACGCCGATAGAAGGGAACTGTGCCGAGGAGCTGCTGCAGCTCTCCAAAAACACAGTTGAAGAGTATTTTGTTGCACCACCAGGTAGAGAAAAGCCTGTGAAATTCACCTACATGATTACATAATGACTTGGCAAAATAAAGATTATAGCGCATGTCTTTTTTTTTAAATCCCATTTTAGATTTTAACTGCTGGATCATTGCTTCTTTCTCTTTTCTTACCACAGGAAATATTCCGCTCCCCAAGAGAGAGGAGAGGGCTGCCATACTGAAGCACTCAGAGTTTTGATGTTTCTGAAGATTTTGTGAATATTTATTGACTTGGTTTTGTATTTTTAGAGTGGAAGTGTATATTGAGTAATGCAATATATATACTATGTATCTGTATTGTTTTGTATCTGTCACTTCAGTGTGACCTCAAAAGCCTCTTTTCATTTTCTGTTTCATTTCCCTTTCAGAATCACTTACACAAAAGTGAGTCAGCTGTGTTTTGACACAGAGGTATGAGGTGTCAGGGCGGAGTAATGTGTACACATGCTGGCGATAATGCTCTGTTGTACCTTACCTCAACTTTGTCAGACTTTATTTTGAATTAGATCTCATTTTCACAGATGAATGCATTTTCCAATAAAGAGGTTCTCTACACAGCTCCCAGGGTCTGTTTCTTTTAAATGAAAAAAACTAAAGTGTATCAACATTTTAAGTCGCCTCTCGTCTCCAGTGTCTTGGATGCAGTGTTTGTAGGTACTAGGCCACTGTAAATATTGACCCAACTGATATCAATTCAAGCTACAAGGGAAACTATGCTGAAATTTGTCTCAAATCTACATAAATTCAATATTGCAAATTTCACATTGTTTGGCATTGCAACCTGAAATAGAACATTTGAATTTTGGATTGTTTTCTTTGCAAGACGTCTAAAAGTCTGAAGTCTTAAAAAGAAACAGCCCTACCCCACAACAGCCTTAAAGATAAGGCGGCAAAACCCGACAATCACCACCTTGGGTAAACACATTGGCACCACATGTTTTGTTCCCTTTCTGTACAGTTTTTATTATATGCTGACATCTTAATAAGCAATCTCTTTTCTATAGTTTCAGAGGAACAGAAGTCCGTATCCCATCTGATGAATAATCCTCATAGTTTTTTGCCGTCCTGGAATGAACTATGTTTTTCCAAACAGCTGTAAAAACAAACAAAAGAAACACAGAAAATCCCCCGATCAGCTGATCCTCTGCTCAGCCTTCCCAATAAACCTGCTTGTAGAGATAGCGTCATTAGACCTCCATTGAAGACTAGCACAGGCATGTTCTGAGAATGGAAACCGAAAGTCAACGCAGACAGGGAAAACGAATGCTAAGTGAGGGAGGGGGGCGCGGCTGGCCGCCTATAAAACCCGCTCAGCTGAGACTGACGCACAGTCGCGCTGAGCATCTTCCTACAAGAGCCGTTTTCTCAAGTTTCCAGAGAAGTTTAGCGGGAAAAGTTTGCACCAGGTAAGATTCTCTTTCAAGTCGACAACCTACTGAAACTTTTTTTTTCCCGTTTGACTTATTGTTTGTTATAACATGATAATATCATATTAATAACACATTTACCTACCTTATCATTACAGAACCGCTTTCATCATGAATATAATCGTCGTTGGGCTGAACGGGACGCCCCACACTTTCACCGTGCAGCCGCACGACACGGTGGGCTCCCTGAAGAGCCAGATCCAGGCCAAGCTGGGACACAGCTCCCGGGGCCAGAGGCTGCTCTACGACAACGGCGCCAGGACGCCTCTGAACGACGACTCCAGGGCCCTCAGCTCCTACGGCCTACAGCACGGCTCCCGCGTCTCCCTGCTCTTCACCCAGCCGGCCACCGTCCAGGTGTTCCTCAAGAACGAGAAGGGCAACACGACCACCTACGACGTCAAACCCGACCAGACCGTGGACGACTTCAAGAGAGAGGTCCACAGGAGAGAGGGGGTCCCGGAGAGCCAGCAGAGGCTCATTCACGAGAGCAAGGAGATGGCGTCCGGGTACAAACTGGCGGACTACAACGTCAGAGAAATGAGCACCATCTACCTTACTTTCCGCCTCAGGGGAGGCTAAGGACGCCGTCATATGGCTAATTTACATTCCTGATTAGTTGTTTTTTTTCGTTAATTTATTTGCACTTCTTTTTACGTAAAAATCAAAGCATTCCTTAACATGTAACTTTCGCAATATTTCATACAGAAAATAAACAAGCCAGCAGCACGTTTTATTTGAACCCATTTGATGTAACAGGACAGCATTAATAAAGTCTGTATTTAGAATGCACACTTCTCTTTGCATTTCTTGCGCCGTTCTGCAGTTGCATAGCTCTGTCTCGTAAAAGATCACAACCACAACAATAACAGAAGGAATGGGCCTTGATTTCGGTATGTATACAGGCATTTCTCAGTCTTTTAATTCAAGTTTAATCATTTGGACATCTGGCAGTGCTGGTAAAGATGCTCGTAGTTGTAAAACGTTCTTCTGGAGAGCAAATGCACTTGAAAGTATAGAACGGATAAGGAAGTCAGCCGTGTTTTTTCTGTCCTCTGAGAACGCAGTGAAGGCGTCCCGGACGGCATCATTTCCTCACCGATGCAAGATAGGCATACCAAAACAAGGCGATCATGTTGGCGAACAGAACTCGAAACTGAAAGGACAAAACACACAGGAACACACACACAGCTGGTGGTTTCAGCAGAGCTTTTGATTTGCCGTTTGTTGGATGACAGAATAACAGAGAGGAGCTGGAGTACCTGAACGGGAACAAAGTTGATATTTATGAACTGAAAGGGCGTCCAGACTTTCCAGTTCATCTTAAGAGCCGTCCAGTAACTTGTTCTCATTTTCTTCTCGAAATCCTCCCAACCTTTGGCCTGAGGACAGTTTAAACTGATTACCTTCCACACAGTCTATGAATAAAAATATCTAGATCATATCTAAATTAAAATAGCATACTAGCTAAATAAATGTGGTTAAAATGGCACTTGATATAGATTATTTTGCTGGTATCGAGGAGTGACGCTTATACATTCAAATATACACCAGAGCATGGAAGTAATATGAAATGATCGATTTATCATAAAAAAGAATAATCATAAACTACTTTTACAAATGGTTAACTGCTTATCTTGTATCTACCAAATATATAACAATAAAATGCAATGCTGTTTTTATTTTATTTGGAAGATTAGATATGTTGGGCATTTGTGAATTTCACTGGTGTTAATAAAACAAAGACTGCATATTTGCAAGGATTAAATAAGATGTTTGGAGCGACTTATAATAATAACTTAGTTTAGATACTGCGAAAAATAAATGGCCACGCCACCAAAAAAAATCTGACATCTGACTATAAACACACATATATAAAAATACACACTGTAGTTTTGTCTACACTTTGTCAATTTCTCCCTGGAGATCAATAAAGTATATTCAATCAATCAATCAATTCAATCTATTTTGTCACAAATGGTTGCATAAAAAAACAGCAGTAGACAGTAGCAGATAGTTGGCTGGTACTGTTTTGGACAAATGATAATAACTTCTTCCGGCTTTCGGCGAGTACTGCAGATGGACGCTTTGCCCACCCCACCCCTTCCCTCCTCCCAAGCAGGAGTATCCGCATCACAAGGACAAATTCCATCGAGCCTGTGAACTGTGGACCTCCAGCTTGCTTACACTTACACACACACTGGCACACTTCCTCCCCATATGTGTCCTTGATGTTGTGATTCGACTGTATCTGTGCCTAATTGCACTAAGGTTTTTTTTAAATCATTGTTACATCCCCTGTAGGGAGGGTGGCACTTGGCCTTTTTCCCCCCCTCTTCCCGCAACAACTTTCCTGATGTCTAATTTTTTCTGAATGAAAAGGTGGGCCTCCAGATGGGCTTCCCCACAGTCTTCCCGAACCCTGTGTGTCTATGTGTTTGTTGCTTTGTATGATCTTGGACGGGTTGTACTGAAATTAATCATTTCATTGTTCAGGATGCCGGAAAATGAATAATAAAGTATACTGGTTGATTGGTTGATTGATTGATTGATTGATTGATTGATTGATTGATTGATAACAAATCAGCCTCTGCAGCAGCACTTTGAGTCCTTCTGTAAATAATTAATAAATACAATTTGTCAGCCTTAACTATACAGTTGTGAAATTGTGCTTTACCTTAATGGGAGGAATCGGACAGTTTCTGAGGAGACCTACCTCCAGGATGTTCATGACAAAGTAGAAAAGGAGCAGAAAGCCAGGAGCAAAGATCAGTCTATCCAGCAGTAGTCGTTTGACCACGCAAAGCGGGTCTGTGGTGGGCATCCAGGCCTCCATCAGCTGGTAGAAGAAGTGACTGACTGGCCCTGTGATAAACAGCCTGCAGAGGGCAGGTCATATTTAAACAAGTCGGGCAAAAATAAATGAAGTCTTTTAGGATGAAGATGGAGATGTCAAAGCAGGAAGAGGTGTTTCAGAATCCCTGTTGTCTTTCTTTACATGGTCCATTCTCTGGTTTCTCTGGACAGCATTAAAATCAGTCTCAGCTTCCTTTCCGTGTTAAATCTCACCCGTAAACGGCATAGCGCGTAGCTCCAGCGGCATCAATCCCATGAACCTGGGCTCCTCTTTTTGCCTTTTTTCTCGCCTCCAAAATCTGAGACAGCAGGTTTCCCAAAGCCGAAAGGATGCCACTGACAGCACGAGGACACACACACACACAGCACACACACACAAACACATTAAACACTGTCACTTTGTCAGTAAGGCTCTATGAATTAAACATTCAACCAAAGTCATGGATTGTCATGGGGAGGTTCTCCTGACAGACGCTGATTGGTTAAAGCCAGAGTGCAATGACAAAGTCCCAGTGTGTTATCAGAGCAAACAAAAGTCCCCTGAAAGAGACAAAACAAGAGAAGTACACATGCACCCAACTGGACAATCCCGTGGTGGTTACAGGGTATAAAACAAATGCAAAAGCTCAAGAAACATCATAACAAAAGCACGTTGCGCTGTCAGAAAGGCGCCAGTAAAGAAGCTGCGAGCCACTGACCTGGTCACAGATTTGGTGAGGATCGGGTATTTCTTCAGGAGGACCAGGTACTGCTGGAGCACACGGAAATGCAAAGGCACAGCCCGGACGGGCAGACTCTCCACGGGCATCGTCACCTTATTGTCAAAACACACTCATTACAGCCACTACTGAACCGAGTGACTGAAGCGAGGGAGGTTTCTCTTCCTGCAGACGTCATTGCGTCACCGATGACGCCACGCCTATAAGCATACGTTCAAACAGGAAGTAGCGTTTTCAACTTTACCCGGGTGGCTGTTTTCTATCAATTCACGTTTAGAGAAATATTCTCGTAATATTTGAATGAAAAAATATGACTTTCTGTGATCCAGTTCGACAATTATGTGATGAAGATTAATCAGATACGAGTTTATGAAAAATAAGAAGCTTTCACCATTGATTGTATGACAAAGTTTTTGAAAGCAAGTTAAATACAGCCATGTTGCAAACAGCTAATCTTTAAAATGCTGTCATTGCTTTTGTTTTTAAGCCCATTTTTGGGAACTTTATATGGTTTCTGTTTGGATTTTTAATTATTAAATGCTGATAATAAAGTGTGGTCATCTCTTAAAGCAGATGAGAATGTATTTTTCTGCTATCGTTTGCTATACAGTACTTTAGGAGAAAATGTAGTTCCTGGAGACAAAAATGTATTTCTACTGACATATTATAAACCTGCTGGTGGATTTCAGTTGAACATTTTGAAAAATGAAAACCGCAGGTCCATTAAGAACTTTGTTAAAGTGGACCCACCATTTCATTAAGAAAGTCAAGAAAGAAACTTTAATGTACAAACTCAAAAACAGTAACAGTGTAAAACACAAATATTTACAAAAAACTGAAACCTGCCAATGCAGATAAGACACTAAGTTTGAAGGAAGACAGCAGATTAAATGATATCTTAGAGAAATTTTTCTGAAATAGGGCAAAAGAAGCTTATGGGTGACTTTTTGGCTGTAGTTGATCAACACAAGTTTAAAGTGCCTTCCAGTCTATGGTAGACTTCCCAGATTTTTTTAGCAGCTCGTTGGCCTTTGAGAAATGTTTGCATCCAAAAAATCCTCTGTGAGCGGAGAGGGGTGACGGATGCACAGCCTGCAGGACATGGTGGCGCTTCTGAAATCAGACAGCAAGCAACACTTGAGATGACAACGTGACATTTCCCAGGGTCTTTACAGTAACTGAGCTAACGCTTTGAAGACAAACAGATTGGTCACAGCGCTGGGTTCAGAGGATTCGACTGAAACGCACCCTGTTTATGGCGGCTCCTTTCTTCTGAGCGTAGGATCCCCACAGCATGAAGACCAGGCCCTCCAGGTTGTTGCTGAGCCAGTGCACCACGGCGTCGGTGAACGTCTCCCAGCCTCTGTCCTTGTGGGAGTTGGCCTGGTGAGCCCGGACGGTCAGTACAGCATTGAGCAACAGCACACCTGAGGGGGCGCGTTCACAGACGGAGAGGACAGCAGGTTTGTCGACTACAGCCTTGTTTTGCTTCATCATCCATCATCCGTCATAATAAGTACCCTGTTTGGCCCATCCGGTCAGATCTCCGTGACCAGGATGCTGGAAACCCTTAATGTCCGAAGCCAGTTCTTTGTACATGTTCTCCAAACTGGAAAAGAAAAGCGTTTAAAAAAAAACAGCTTTAGGGCAGTTGGACTCATTTCTTTGTCACTGAGCTCAAATCTCCACATGTTGCAAACTGTGTTTAAGAGCATAAATTTACAAAACAACAACAACCCATTGACAAAAGCAAGAGTATAAAATGCTTCAAACCTGGGAGGAGGAGGAACTGGCCTTTTAACGCTGAAGCACAACCCATGAGCCTGATTGGGGCCATGATAGGGATCTTGTCCAAGAATCACTACTTTGATCTGAAATAAGAGACAACTTTCCAACATTTACAAACTGTTTTGAGGTCATGTGGACCAAGTAGATGGTGAGGCGTTTTAAAAGTTATGAGATAACATATTCATAAGTCCCTAGATGATGTCAGAGAAACTACTTTAAATATTGTTTAATGTTTACCTGTGCTGCATGATACGATATAAATCAATGGGTAGTATTTTTGAAAACTAACGCTATAAATTCTTATTTCAAACCCAAGCTGTGTTAGAACTCAATAACTCATGAAATGCACCCAAACATGAGATCTCATGGTTGTATAGTTCATTTTAAGCCCTACAAACAGTGCATGCGTTGCTAAACTTACATCTCGGATGCCACACATCTGCGTCCAGGTAAACACATGCTCCTCTGGTGGGTACACGGTGTGTCGCGCCCTCTCCGCAGACACAAAACTCATCAGCTGAGGCAGAAATAAGAGTTACAAACTGGCACAGTACAACCGCAGCCAAGCATGCAGAGCGACGCCTCCTCCTCCTCCTCCCACCTGTTTAAAGTACGGCTTTCCAAACTCGGGAGACAGCTCCGTCCTCCAGCTCTCCCCGAACCCCGTCGGCGTCTGTGCGGAAGCAAGTTTCTCCAGCGCCGCTCTCTTATTGCGGGCGATCCTATCCAGCTGCTGCGGGGACAGGGCGGCGGAGTTCGGGCTGGCAGACTCTGGTTCCACCGCAGCGAGCAAGTTCTGCTTCTTCTGAATTATTTTTGTGTATTGCGCAAAACGGAGAGCTGGTGAGAAACGCGCTGTTTGGGCGAAAATTGGCTTCAGAAGCCGTCGGCGAAGGGGTGCTAACATTCTCTTGTTTTGCTAGCGATAAACGTTAGATTTGACAACACTCTGTGGCGGCCCTGAACGCACCGCGGATCAGGCTGCACTTATCGCGGGAAACGCTAAAACAAAATTACCAGAGACCTGCAAGTCTTTAAAACTAGAAACACGGCATGTTTCATTATCAAAAGCTAAACGTGTAATTGTGTTAAAGTTAACAACTGTTTTAACAAAAGAAAACGCTCACCGGCTCTGAAGCATCATCCTCGGTGTCATTTACCTCCTTAGAAACGCGTTTCTTCGAGACCGGAGTGAAAAATGAGTTAATTGTTTTCTGTCCAATCATTCTGCTAAAAGAACACTTTGGCAATGTGTTCGATGAAGTAACCAAGTTTGCCAAATCTCTAAAATAACTGCAACCTGTACTAGACTCCTGGAATTACCCACTCGTGTGATGCTGAAAATATTTGGCGCCTAAACATGTGACGAAAGCAGTTATGTTAATAAGCGGCGTTCAAGGCCCACTGCTGCCGCTGGTTCAGCTGCAGTCACAGACTAGTTTGACATATTTTAAAAAGTTATTTCCGTTGTTATTTCAATCTGTGACGAGCTGAGAAATTCTCACCTGGGCTTTTTTATACGTATTTTACTAAATGTAGAAAATAAAGCATGATATTTATTTGTTCAGCAATAAGCCAATGCAATTAATGCTAATACTTGTATGGGATTCTTATGTCTTTTTGTTCAAGTTGTGGGAAAAAGAATAAATGTCCACCGTTTCATTTACTTTGTCTTTTTCAGGGATGTGAAAATCACCTCATCAGGGAGCCAGAGGGCAGCAGACAGTTGCCATGGAGAGAGTTCTGCTTCGAGGACTGAATAAACGGCCGAGTGCCAAAGATGCCCTATGGAGAAGTCCCAGGAAGAAAATGAAACTGCAGGAAGATGAGAAGACTGAGGGGGAGGATATGTTAGGGGAGTTTTCTCATCCTATTCCATGGCAAAAAATAGAGGCAGAAGGACTGGACTGCGACTATGCTCTACTATTCTCAAGAAAGGAAGCAGACGACCTATTCAAACAGCTGGAGGAGGAGGTGGTGTACTCCACAGGTACAGAACCAGCTCTGGCTCTGTGCACTTAAGACCTAAAGTTGCATTTGGTTGAAGGATTGTTGCACTTTTTCCTTCCAGGAGAAGAAGCAAAGGTGCAGGTGTTTGGGAAAGTGTACAATATACCCAGAAAACAGGCAACCTATGGAGACGCAGGCCTGACGTACACTTACTCTGGAGTGAGACGCTCGGCCTGCCCGTGGACTCCAACCTTGCGGTACATTCGAGATGCAGTCACTAAAGCAACGGCCCAGACATTCAACTTCGTCTTGATCAACAGGTGAGGAGACATTCAAACAGAAGATCGAGGGAACGGTTTGAAGTGCTCAACGTTTTGGTCTCCCCTCCAGGTATAAAGACGGGCAGGATCACATGGGTGAGCATCGCGACGACGAGAAGGAGTTAGATCCCTCCTGTCCCATCGCCTCCGTCTCCTTGGGAGCAGCGCGGGACTTCGTCTTCAGGCACAGAGATTCTCGGGGGAAACAGAGCAGCCGACAGATTGAGCCTGTGAAGCTGGAGCTCACTCACGGAAGCCTGCTCCTCATGAATCCACCCACAAACACCTTTTGGTACCACAGCCTTCCTGTCCGCAAAAGAGTCATCACACCCCGCATTAACCTCACTTTTAGACGCATCCAGACTGACAGCAAGACATAAAAACAAGCCAAGAAGAGGCACAGAGGATTGACTGGAGTCCTAGAAGCATTCATTACTTTATCATATCCATGGGCATTAAGAAAAGACATGGGGACAATGAGGGCTGATTGTCTAGTTAGGCTGTGGAGGATGGACAATAAATCCATCTGTAGCTGAACTCATTCCAAGACATGAGCAGACTGAGAGACCAGGGACACTGATATTTGTTTACAAAAAGGGGTTAAGATGAAAAAGTTGACATGCTATTTGAAAATAACGCAACATAAACATATTTTGTGGATCTGTGACCACTGAGAGAAAATAAAGCACATTTTAGAAAGTTTTAGTAATTGATTAAAGTATTATTATAAGATAATTAAGACTTACGATTTATTTACTTCTATTCCCACTAACCCCTCTGCTAATATCAGTTTTCTGTTACCATAAACTAACAATAAAATAACAAATTAATCCCTGCTGACTGTTGAAGGAGTCACATAGAGAGGACCTCCTACATTTGGTATTTTGGCACCTCATGAATGTTTTAACCTTTAAAATTAAATAATGCGTACTGGAATCAACATTTTGGTTAAACATATCTCAGAAAGTGCCCAATGCATAATAAATAAAAAAAATAGTAACATGCAAATCACTGTTAATTGAATAAATAAAACTCTCAGATTAACATTTGCTTTCTTCTTTTATTATCTGAAAACAATCACCTCCAAAGACTGCACACAAATCTTACATGAAAATACATCAGTGCAAACTGCAAACACCAGGCCACTTCTCTTTTGAAATCTGTTCAGTAGGAAACGGCAGTCATCAGCTGCTCACAGTTAAAAATATCCAGGATAGTATACTTTTAAAATCAAAGTCAATATTACTCTTTTGAACATTTTCACCATCATTTTTTGGAAGGGTCGCCATTGGATGCTCGTGGTGGCAGCACCCGTGGTTTCATGTGTTTAAAATCCAGAACATTACAGACAGCATGGCACTTTAACTTCGAATGTGCAGCCCTGCGTGTTGTGACAGTGTACGGACGATGGGGAACAGTTGAAACTGTGCCAGTTGAAACAATATTTCCAATATAGTTAAACACTGCTAGGAATGATTAGGCAAGTAATCAGATAAGACAGCAAAGAACCACAGTCAACGAAGACTCAACCCGTCCAACATGTCTGAATGTGTAACAATTTCTATATAACATTTCTGGTGGATGTGGATTACCTACCTCAGTACCTGTAGATTATAGGCGATGGACAAAATAACAGGACCACCCTCATGTATGATGCCTAAAGTTTAAATAGCATTAACATGAGGTTGACAGAGCGGAGTCGATGCTCCTGACGCTCTAAGAGTCACACATGAGCTGTGTGGCACACGCCCGGTACCTTCGTGCACATAATACGGTCGGGAGTTCCTTTTTCAGTCTCTGAGAAACAGGTTAAATGATCAGTGATACTGGATTTAAATTCTGTAGGTCCGTCCTCTTTGGGCTAAAAGGCTTCCTGCTGTGATCAGAGCAGCAGGAAGTGTGTCCACAACGCACATGATGCTGTCATCAGAAACTATTAATAATTCTATTATGGTCTTCCTCTCCTGCTGAGCGTCTGGGCTGCCCGGTCACTCCTCGGGGCGCGGGCTCAGGCCTGGCCTCCGGACCCTCTCGTAGAAGAGCATGTAAGCGTTGGAAGACAGCACCTCGTGCAGGCTGGCTTTGCGGACCGAGTCGTCGGACACCCACAGCCAGTGCGAGCTGAAGGGCGAGGAGCAGCGTGCTGAGGAAGGGCTGCGGCGGTATGTGACAAAATGTCCTGAGTGCATGTCGCCGTGGTGAATCAGCACAGCCGTGAGCTGGAAAAGGTACTCTGAGCAGCTGGAGGGGAAGGCGCTGGTCACAGGGGAGACAACGGGGAGAGGATTATCAGCTTCGTACTGGACACAAACGATGACTCGTGTTTCATTTGGCATGGGTGGGATGGAGTCACAGCTTCAGTGGAACGCTCTTTCTGTAAAGAGGCAGCTTATGTTTTTGATGTCGCACATTTTACCTGTGGTCATATGTGAGGCCAAGCTGCGATGTCACACCAGGCGAGTGAAGAAACACAGGACAGCCTCCATTAGGAAAGGGTTTGTTGTTATTAAGATGCTCTGCATCTGGAAAAGAAACAGAAGCTGCTGGAGGTTTAAAAAAACAAAAACAAAGTGGGATACGAAGCAACGAAGTTTGACATCAAACAGGTTTCCCACCCACCAGTCCCATTAGCTGTGGCCCTTTCAGTAGAATCATCTAAAGCTTCTGCCTTCGTGCCTCTGGGAGCACATCTGGACCGCTGACTCCGCTGTGTGCAGCTGCTGTGTTTGTAGCGGTCCATCGACAGGTACTCTGCGAACTGCACGTGCTCCTGGCGCTTGATGGGGGTTCCTTCGCTAGACCAGGTCAGTCTTTGTAAATGGATGCAGAGGCACTGGGGGAGCTGACGGAAATATCACAAACAAGCTGCAGCTGCATGAAGACTTTCAAGAAGGCTAAGAAATTCTCCAGCTCTTAATGTTTCCTGGTCGGTGGCACCATGAAAGTGGTTACCTTTCCAAGTTTCAGCTGCTTAACAAATGTCGTCCTCTGGCTTTCTAGAACTTGACCATTTATTATTGTGCTTTGTTGAAGCTGAAGAGATAGGACGAAAAACAGAGATAAGGCGGACAATCAGCCCAATGGGTATTCTGATAAACGTGACACACACAACACACACACTCCAGACTGCGTTAGCAGAACCTTTTCAAAACAAATTCCACACAAAGGAGTCGTACCGTGGTGCAGTTTTCACACTCCACTTCTTTGATAGTTTCTGAGGAAATAAAATGCTGCAGGCAGTGGTCCAGTGAGATCGGCCGACCCTGTTCGTGCAGACACAAAAAACAACACCGAGTGGTGGGTCTCTAATGACATTTTGCTAGTTAAACTTGCATATCCTTGACATGCTTACCCACTGAGGTAGAGGGATGGACAAGGAGAGGCTCTCAAATGAGTCATATCGCACTGGACTCTGAAATAAACACACAACAGGAATAGAAATCACTTCTGGAACAAAACAACAAAATAATGGCAAAAACTAAGGCTTTATTTAATTACTGCGGGAAACAAAGGAAAACAAGACAGACTCACTTGTATTTCGCAGCGCTTGCATGACATATTGCTTGTT
The DNA here is from genome assembly GCA_013363375.1 of Menidia beryllina. NCBI lineage: Eukaryota > Metazoa > Chordata > Actinopteri > Atheriniformes > Atherinopsidae > Menidia > Menidia beryllina. The sequence continues at coordinate 2,315,529 of JABUIW010000162.1, read as the reverse complement.
AAACGGCCATGAAAAGGATGATGAAACTTCCATGGACTCGGTATTGGATGAAGAGGAGCTGCAGAACAAAAGAACAGAAAAAAGGATAAAGTATTGTTGTTTTTGGTTTTGTCATTAACAACCTGCGGCCTTAGACTGTCTGCTTACCTCGACTTATACAGGCTAAAGTTTTCTCATCTGCGTCTGGGAGACTCTGATGGGAAAAAAAATTCACAGACAAGATGCGAGAACATTTCTGATACAAAAAGCCAACGAATGTCTAACTGAAGAGACAAAGGGAAGTGGTGCAACATGCAAAACAGATGTGTTCCCTCAGTGGTGCGGAGACGGTTACACACCTCAAGGGACTGCATGTCAAACAAATGAGGGACTTTAGGCTGACGATCCCGCTCCTCTTCCAGAGAAGATGTGAGGACATGAAAAAGTTCATGCGCATCCTTAGAGGAAAAGCATCGACAAGGATTTAAAAACACTGCGTGGAAAACTCCAAACCAAACGGCAGCCTTCCCGATCACACTACTAACCTGCTCCTCAAAGGAGCTAATGTGCCAGCGGTACAGTCTGAGGACATCCAAGAGGCATCCAGCATCGAGAACATCCTCCTCCCTGGGCCCATCACTGGACAGAGCTGGGTGGAAAGAAAGTGAACATGAGCACAGCGGGTTCTCCACAGCAAGGGGACCTAACGACAGACACGGACAGAACACCTCTGAGAAGCTGCAGCAGTGTCGCGGATAGCTGGTTGTCCTTGCATGACTGGATTGTGGGTAGACCTGAAAACTTCTCCAGCCATCTGACAAAAGAAGGACATGCTGCCAAGCCCTGAAGCAAAGAGTTCAAGAAGCAGGTGTTGCCCAAATTTAACAGACCGGGAACCATCCCTGTGAAAAAACACGTCACTGTAGTTTACTGCGATGGAATCACAGAGGCTACACAGGACCAGATATAACACGGATTCTTACCTCTCTTCCTCTTCTTCCTCTCTGTAATTGGGCCCCAGAAAACGTACACTCCAGCAGCAATCGCCGCAGCAACTCCTCCGATAACGCCCCAGTTTTTTATCATCTTGTTTCTGAAGGAGAGGTGACTGTCAGTAAAGTAAAAGTATGAAAGTAGAGATGTGTAACAAGTGGAAATAGACATTGTACCATTCTTAGTATTTTTAATGGTCTGTTCATTTGTTTTTTTTCCCCCTCATCTAATACAGTTTTCTGAATGCTTTGAAATTCAGCTGTTTTTATATGGTAATGGTATTTTACAGTCAACAAGATTTCAGTGGGCTTTCTAGCAATCCTACGAATGAAAAGACAACACCAAAACATGCAAATATATTTTCCAAATCAGGGGGCACGAATTTTTTTTTATCACTTCCTGAGGATAACATGGCTTCTGATTGCTGGGACCAGTTTAGACGTCTTCGTGATTACGGAATACGTTTAAACCCCAGCAAGGCCTGTGGCCGTTTCATACCCAGAGGAGCTTAAATTGCATGTGGTGAACGAAGCATTGTTGTATTGTAAAGTGTCAGATATAGCAAGGTGTACTTTTATTCTTTTTTTAACTGACCCCTTATATTATGTGCGATCGCTGTCTAATAATTGGGGTTAAAAAAACAAAACAAAAACAAACAAACTACGCATCTCTGTAAACACACGCCCGTGTCACCTTGGCCTGGAAAGAAATTTAGGAGATTTAAATAGTGTATGCTCAAATCGCCGATAAGGTAATGCCAACCAGACTCGAGCTGAGGATAGACCGGTAACTTTAGCGTTTAAGCTAACTTACCGAAGAAAACACCGAGGTCAGGCCTCTCCTCGAAAACTATGTCGATTACATAAATGCAAGACATCCAAAATGCACCCTATTTTGAAACACGCGTCTTGATAATGTCGCCGTATGTGTTTGACGACAGGTTCAGAGACATTAAACCAGGCTTCTTCTTTGCGTTGCTCGTCTGCGCTTGTAACAATTTGGCTTAATGTGCGGCGGCGGCGGCCTCGTGACCCACGGTCTGTGCTGTCACTGTGCCCTCTGTATGAGCAGCAGTTGTTGTTGGTCAGACGGAAAGGTTTTACCTGATTGTGGGTCCGGTGCCAAGAAAGTCCCCAACAAGCTTATCAGAGGTTTCAGGTCTGCACCACAACATCCTGCTGTCTCTGGGGGAACTATTGTTAAAGTGGACGCGTTTCTACACGGACCCATGAAGTTGCGTGCAAAAGCGTCACTCAATTTACATTCCGGCCAAAAGAATGTTGTTGCGCACATAAACTGAGAGTGTTTGACACAGTTTAATTTAGGAAATGAACAAATTCGATCATTTGATGATTTTTATACTACCTTCTGACGGATTGACAAGTATATTATGTTTGTAGTCTCACTCGAGTTATGTTTAGCTCCACATTTGTGTAGTTATATGTACATTTATGAGGGATTTCTATATTGTCTAAGGAAGTACAAAGTCTCTATTTTACCAATCTTTTTTCAACCTCTTAAAATATTTTGATTTGTGTCATTAGAAAATAATGATTGTCTTTTACCTCCACAAATACATTATATTTAGCAGAATTCATCTGGTATTTATCCAAATAATATAACCAGCAATATGTAAAATGTGAGCAATAAAACCTGTCAAAAGGCTTTTTGAATATTTGGATTGAAAATAACGAGCAAAATGGGTATTTTCTTTGCTTAAAACTTAACAGATAATGTTGAGATTTTATGAACAGATGTCTTTATTGCTAATTTATTAATATATATTCCACAAGTCACAACAAAGCCCATCCATGTACTATTTGCATGCATTTTTGGTTAATTTTTAGCCGACTGATTCATCTAGATATATTTTTATTTAGATTGGATTAATTCAAGATGTTGAGAGGATGTTTAAACAAGAATGAAAAACTGTTCTGGGTGTATCACCATTTGCAAATGATCTTTGTTAGGTAATGATGTAATCTTGATATTTGGATTATTTTATATATCTTTACTATCTCATGGATTATGGTTTTATTCCATTATAGGTTATATTGTCACATTTTGCCTGTCTTTGAAATAGTTTTAAATCTTTTTAATTTCCTAACTTTAAAAATATATATATTTGTTTGGCTCTTTTGCTGTTCTAGAAGGTAAGTAGCAAGGTTATTCGATCAATGTAGCCTTTTTCATCTGGACGAGTCTTTGGGGTATCAGTTGAACTAAAACGTCCCTCACTTCAATTCAATTCAAATCAATTCCAAAATACTTTTTTTGAAATTATTATTTTATAGGTGAAATCAAATGTTGGTGTAACTCCTTTAGTGAATGAGTTATAATGAATGGTGACGGCTGTGGTCACTGCCAGGCCAGTCACGTCCTGATAAGACGTGCTGACCCTGTAATCAGCAGCCCTGGAGTCGCACTCGTTCCTGAGCTCGTGCCGTCCACCCTGCGCCCCTGTGCGTCTCGCGCTGTGTTGGGCGCTGGGCGGCCTCCTATTGGCTGCCGGGGATTCCGGGAGCAGGTCGCTCTCCTTAGTGCTGAAATCGCTGCTCGTCGCGATAATGTGAACGGCGATGAGGCCAACAGGAGCGCCAGCAAATAAATACCAAAATGGACGATGATCTGTTTCAGCTGAGACAACTTCCGTGAGTAGCATGCAATCTACACACACAAGATTTTTTAAAAGCTTTTAATTATTCAATGTCGGACGAGCACCGGCAACGTGTTTGTCCGACGATTTGCCCTCTGACTGGCTGGTATTTGGCGATCAGGTCGCCAAACTTCAAATAATCGGATATATTTTAAAAGCGGCAGTCGTCTGACAACATCTACGTAGTTACAAGCACACATTTATAATATGAAGCGTAAATATCGTTGCATCTTTTGTCTCTTGTGGCGGCGCAGTTTGTTTACAGTCGCAGTATTTTCTGTAGCCTGTCATTTATCCACATGAAGCACGTTTTCTGTGATTCCTAAGATGGCTAGGTTTTCCGGTTTAACTTGTTATTGTATTTGCTGTCATGACTCAGACCACTGAGGGATTTATTTAAACCTAGCTGCACGCGTTAATTAAACTAAAGGCTGGGCCATAAAATTGGCTGTGGCTTTGGGGATTTCTTAAAGATATAGTCAGTCACCTTCTTAGAAAGCGATGTGATGCATCTGGAATTCCAGTATTAGAATTGCTTTATTGAGACCTAGCCTCTTGCAAATACATTTTAGGAGAGGAGAGGCTTGGATAATTGAGCTAAAACAACATGGTGCTGGATTATAAAGTTTTAACTCGCATTGAAGAGGACAATTAAATCAAATACAGAGCTTATTGGACATCTCATGGTCTCACCCATAGCACTGATAGTTCACATTACAAAGAGGCTTCTTGTGTAATTACTGTGATTAAGGCATCACCAGCACACACCACTGCTTCTGCAAGTGTTTGGTCCTGACCAAACCATCATTTATCTGCATGATGAAGGAAACTGTGGGCCACCATCCATCATTAGAAAGCACCAATATAGCTGGATAGAGGTTTACAAGTCTAATACATTTCTTAACATGCTCATGATATCAGTGGCTAACAAAATCACAGCCAGACAGAGCACAAATCACCAAGGTTACATCCTCCAGGTCTTATCTGCGCTCATCTTAGCCCTGACATCATGTCCTCTGACCCATCTCACTCGGACTTTAACCCCAAAATATACACATTCATGCACATTCAATGTTTTGTTTTTGCAGCGTGGTCCGCTTCCGTCACACAGGAGAGAGCACACGCTCTGAGGAGGATGCGGAGAACAGACCTCAGGATGTCAGAGCAGAGGATCATACCGATCTGGAGACTGTGGCTCTTGCAGAGGGAGCGCCAGTGCCTCGAGAGTTTGCCAATCCAACAGACGGTACATTGTGCCGGGTCTCAGTTTCTCTCATATTTGTCCTACATCTTCCTTTTTTTCACACATGGCTCTAGAGCTTCTCATCTCTCTCATTACCTCAGACACTTTCATGGTAGAAGATGCCGTAGAAGCCATAGGCTTTGGGACATTTCAGTGGAAGCTCTCCATCCTCACTGGACTGTCCTGGGTGAGAACTGTCCACATGTCAAACACGATTTATTGGAGGCTTTTATCTCCTCTGCACAACAACTGATCATGCATTTTTCTTTGTGCTCAGATGGCTGATGCCATGGAGATGATGATCCTCAGCATTTTAGCGCCACAGCTGCACTGTGAATGGAGATTGCCAAGCCTTGAAGTGGCACTGCTCACGTCGGTAATGGCTCAGTAATGTATATAAAGTGCTCCTGCATGCAGTTCTTTCTGACCGTCCCGGTAGGCATCGATTAAGAGCGTGGGGGAAACGAGTGCTTATATAAAGCACAATGTGGGAAGCAAAACACCATAGCAGTTATGAATGTGTTTTGTCAGAATTGGGATTTTCTGAGTTATCAAATATGCATGTTGTGATATGGAACAGCTAAATTGATATGGATCAAAAACAAAGGTACAGCTGTGGCAGTTTATACACTGTTATACATGTGATTATTCACTGCTTAGATAAGAATATTTCACATTATGTTGGTTTAAAACAAGACAAAACGCAGCAGTTTGATTGGGTTGGGGGTCATGCTGCTACATGTGATCGTGTTCTAGCCCAGCTGATGTGAGCTTCTGCAGTGTGACCAAAGCACTGACATTCACTGCTCCTCTTACAGGCGGTGTTCATTGGAATGATGATCAGCTCCTCTCTTTGGGGAAACATATCGGACAAATATGGCAGAAAGACAGTAAGTCACAGTAAACGTTTTACACTTAACACTGACAGTCTGTCCGTGGACCTTTTTTGTTTCTGACAACATTAGGAGGGTTAAAACTTCAGAATGTGAATTTCTATCAAGTGTGGACTTGATAAATATTCAATATCAGGGGTGAAACATTAGAATGTGCAGTACATGAAATAAAACGTCAGACTGGGTCTCTCCTTTGCACACACAGGGTTTGAAGTTGAGTGTATTGTGGACAATGTTCTACGGCCTTATGAGTGCATTTGCACCCATTTATGGGTGGATCCTGGTCCTCCGTGCGCTGGTTGGCTTTGGCATTGGGGGGGCACCGCAGTCGTGAGTACTTCTATTTAATCTTTATCAGTAACGACATTGTAATTGATGACTTTTTGGATTCACACAATAGTGTTCTTTATTAGGGTGACCTTGTATGCTGAATTTCTGCCCATGAGGTCCAGAGCCACATGCATCTTACTCATCGAGGTAAAGTTTACCTTGTACTATCTCAGCAAATATCAAAATTCTCTTACAACTAGTGATTTTGCTGCGTTTGCAGATATTTTGGGCTCTGGGCACGGTGTTCGAAGTCCTCTTAGCAATCCTGGTGATGCCTACTCTGGGCTGGCGCTGGCTTCTTGGTCTTTCCACCATTCCTCTCTTCATCTTTGCCCTCCTGTGTTTTGTAAGTATGACAATCTTAAACGCTTTTAAAGCATTACAGCTTTATCAAATGACATGTTTATTTCTGGGTTGGGTGGATATTGTAACAGTGGCTTCCAGAGAGTGCACGTTATGATGTGCTGACAGGGAACCAAGAAAAGGCTCTGGCCACGCTGAAGCGCATTGCCACAGAGAACAAAGCCCCCATGCCTCTGGGGAAACTAATTACTGCCAGACAGGTACACCACGCTCATTCCCTGGATGTAATTTAGACATTACACATGAATACCACTCAGTATACTGTCGGCGTGGATTTTTTAAGTGTCTTTTCTTTTAAAACAGGAAGATCGTGGGAAGATTCAAGACTTGTTTTCGTCACAATTTCGGGGCACCACAGTCCTGCTGTGGTTCATTTGGTAAACAACGGATTTTCCTTTTGACCTTCAGAAGCCTTATGATCTTTAAGTGCCTATACCTTTTGTTCTCTTTGATTTACATTCAGCCTTGATGTTTTCTTTTAGCGTGATCTCAGATTTGATCTCTGTCAACACAGGTTTGCAAACGCCTTCTCGTACTACGGCCTGGTGCTGCTCACCACAGAGCTGTTTCAGGAGGGAGGTGCTTGTGGGAGTGAGTCAGACAGAGGTTTTTGCTATAAGGCATCATGAAAACATGGAACTACAAAACTGATGGTGATTGCTGTGTGATGTCTCCCTCTAGTGTCCAAAGGTAGCAAGAAGGATCCCAGATGCAGCTTGGAGTGTAAATATTTGAATTCTGATGACTATAAGGATCTGCTGTGGACAACTTTATCTGAATTTCCAGGTACCCATAACGATTTTCTTTGAGCTGGATTAAAAAATGTTCACAATTTAAAGGTTCTCTTATAACTACTTTTTCTTTTCTCAGCTGTAAGTGTGAGGTTTGTTTGTATGAAGTGCTGCTGTAAATTATGAACTCATCGCAGATTCCCTTCTTGTACTAAATAACAGAGTATTTATGTAATCTATAAACACTGATTATTTTCAAAGAGTTTTTTTGTCTAATTAATTCAATCAAAGGACTGTAAGTCAAAATCCATGGTTTCATGATAGTGTCTTAAGTTCCTCTTATATTTTTTCAACGTAAATGCTTGTTGCAGGAAATATCTACATTCATTCCTACACATATCTTTAACAGCTTTAATCAGGGCAACTGTCTGTAAAAAAAAAAAAAATCATTGTAGTTTACGAATATATGAATGTATCATAGGACTGCTGGTGACATTGTGGGCTATTGATCGACTGGGAAGGAGGAAGACCATGGCATTGTGTTTCCTTGTTTTCTCTCTGTGCATCATTCCGCTGTACGGCTGTGTTGGGAGGTAAGCTTGGCCAAAATCAGACCTTCAAACATTTCACTAATTGTGGACCATTGTTAATCCGTTCTTATTGCTGCTGCATCATCCTTTGCAGAACCTCCATGACAGTGTTGATATTCATCGCCAGAGCATTTATTGCTGGGGGCTTCCAGGCAGCTTATGTTTACACTCCAGAAGTAAGATAGCTGACTGAAAACTGATTTTAGCGTGCATGCTGTAAAAATCAAACAGTTACCAGTACAGAGACAGAGGACCAGAGGATTTCAGTCTCCTTTTTTGTATTTTCTGCAGGTGTACCCAACAGCAACCAGAGCTTTAGGTCTGGGAACGAGCAGTGGAATGGCCAGAGTTGGTGCTCTCATTACACCTTTTGTTGCCCAGGTAATATATCCCATTGTCATAAAACAATGTGCTTGACCAACAAAAAAGGGGGAAGTGACAAAGAGATGACACAGAAAGCATTTGTTTGTGCCTGGGCTTCACTCCACAGGTGATGTTGGAGTATTCCGTGTACCTGGCTCTCTCAGTGTACTGCTGCTGCTGCCTCTTTGCTGCAGTCGCCTCCTGCGCACTTCCAATTGAGACCACGGGCCGAGGTCTGCAGGAATCCAGCCACCGCGAGTGGGGACAAGAAATGATAGGTCACAGCTCAGGAGGACTCACCCGCTCCAGCTCTGGCTCCCAGGGCTGAGGACACGCCCACCGGGTACGCCGCTGAGAGGGGAGGAGGCAGGAAAGCTTGCTTTCTGGGCCCTGTTCTGTGTTTCTTCTGTTTCAACATCAGGATGGTATGAAAGAGCCATGCAGCACTATCTTTTAACACTGTACCTATAGTATGTAAACACAGCTGCTGCCACAGTGTTTCCACTATATATCTGCACACAGGGTGATTTCGAGAGACCAAATAACCTAAAAAATAGTGCAAGAGCAAACAGTGGACTAAATGGGGAAACTTTTCCAAGCGGCGAGAATTCTAAAGAGAGCGAAATGTTTGGCTTCTGGTTAAAACTGCTACCTTCTTTAAGAGAGCCTTAAAACTACCTATTAAGTTTGTTTCTGATGTGCACACCCTGGACCTGGTGAAAAAGCTGCTTCTATTTGCATACTGACCATATATCCATGTGTAAGAAACAGGATTGTCTTATGCGCACAAATTGCTTGCTGAAAATGCACAGTGTTAAAAAAAGTAAATTTTTGGGTTTAATGCAGCTCTTCAGGTAAACTAAGCATTCATATCAAAGAAAGTCATAACATTTTCTCATGTGATGGTCACCTTAGTCTGGTTGAAAGGACATAGTGTACAGTGAGTCGCAAACCTTTTTCATGTACACATCTCATCAGTCTTTCAGATGTGTCAGTGTTATTTTCTACTTTAATTGAAAGTTTTATTAAATCTGTTAACGGAAGTTAGAACAATGCAGCGGTTTCATGGTAATAGAGACATCTTTACATTGTTGTATGATTATAGCAAGCAGAAAAATCTGCTAAAATTGTCACCTGAGAATGGTAAGTCCAATGCCAGAATATTTTATATATTTTTTCCTTTTCTTTTCCATGACCCCAAAAGACCCTGTTAATATGTTCATTGGTGATGTATTGTTGGAAAAAGGTTTTTAACCCCTAAACAGCAGGACATGAACGCAAGAGACAACAAAAGTATGAGGAGATCTATCTGAATAATTCTTTCATCACCCAATTCTGGCTGAATGTTGACAGGAAATTTTCAGGAAATGCAAAAAAAAGTAGAAGAAGCAACATTGTTTCTTTTCCTCTGTTCTATCAGACTCAGAGTCTTCTCTCACATGAGTCCAAACAGGCATTCATCCAGGATGGAACGTTGTGTTTTTTTGTAAATATTGTACCAATGCCCAGTTCAGTTCAGTTGTAGTCTTTACTTCTGTTTGTAACAAATGTGATGTGGAGACAGACTTTGAACAGTCTTACAGAAAAAAAGGAAAAGATTAACAAGCAGGAACCTGAAATCTAACTATGGCCTGCCAGTCTTTGATATTTAGTGCTGCATTAAGTGTCTGTGTGCACAGATTCTTGTCAATGCACTGGATGTAAATGTGTATGATAGTATAGTAAATAGTCTTTCAAAAACAAGTGATGGGTTCATGTTATCATTTATTATACAAAGAAGTCAAGTGAGTGATTCTATCTGTTTGAATCATTGAGTTTTTAAAATTAATTATGAAAAAATGAATTATGTGAAACTTACTAAATTTACTAAGATATGCGTTTAAAATATCCCTGTTTCTTATGGATATCAACACTGGTTAAACCATGCTGTTATCCCTCAGTCATACGATGATGGAGGACCCGGTTTACTATACATGTTAGCGTGTTGAAAAAACAACAACAATGAAAGATACATTTGCGGATGTTGAATCATGAGAAAAGTAGTACACGAACTGTCTACACTGGAGACGAATCTACAAGCGAGCTTTAAAACATTTGCCATTTTGCTCCACAATCTGACCGAAGAGCCTGGCTGCCTCCTGAGCGCAGCCTCTGTGAATGGTGAGTCCAAAACCTCCATGGCCGTAGTTGTGTATCACCTGTTTGAGTGCCACAATGATTTTGAAGCTAAATAAACGAGTGTTCACATTTCAGGTACCGCTCTAATGTTTCCGTTTACCTCTATCTTAGCTGCGCCGGCCTGTATGGTTTCCCGCTCCAGACGGACTTTGCTTCGAACAGGCCTGAGACCTGCCCAGTCTTCCACAATCCTGGCATGCTGAGGAGACACAACATCAGAACTTAAGAACCCATTTAATCCCCCCCCCCAAAACTTAAACAAAATAATTCCATAATTTTACATCTGTTTTCCTATAACTGTTCCATTTGCAGAATATTCTGAGTTTATAAAAGGACAAGACGTTAAGTACTGTATTTCAACACTAGAGAAGATGTGGTGAATAATTGATAGAGGTTGAGACAGAATGTCTTTTTATGGCCCTGTTTTATCACCTAACCTTGAGACTTGGCTCAAGCTGACAAGCCTTTTCCCAGATCTGATGATGGTCTATGGAGTTGTTCTGTTCACTCCAGTTTCCAAGCTGGAAAATCCCTCCAACTGTCACAAGACGGCTCCTGCAGACACGGATGTTTTGTGCTCTCATGAAAACAACTCTGGCCTTGCTGCACAACAATATCCCAAAGACAACATGCTGACTAGACCACACTAAAGCTGCTGGTGGAATAATGCTAAAAAGCATAGTTTCAAGCTGAGGTGAATTAAAGTCATATTAGAAAGAAACACTTCCCAAATAAAATGCATTAAAACGCACTGAAGTAACATCCAACAAAAATTAACACTGCAAAAGCAGAGGTTGTGTGTTTGTGCAGAGGTCCTCAGTGTTACTGGCTCTACCCTGGAATGATATATGGTGAATTGTAGACCCCGGTCTTAAAGTTGTGCGTAATAACCCAATGCTTTAGCCATGGGGCATCAACCTAAAACACAGAGAAAAAAAGAGGTGAAACGGCTATATAGTGATGGCTAATTTACTTCTGATTTATTCTCTGAAAACAAACACTTTCCAGTCTTACTTTCACTATCTGGCCACGGCCTGGTTTTAGATCTGGATCTGGCTGCAGCTCACCGGATCTCATCCCCGTGCAGTTTATGATCACGTCTGCGCCAGCATCCGAAAGCTTAAAACAGTCCCCAATGATCAGAGAAAATACAGCGAGTGATAAAATTCAGCCTCCAAGTCTTTGTTTATGCATGAAAACAATGAAAAAGTCACCAGCAGGCTTAAAAAAATAACTCATTTTACACTTGTGACATCAGAAAGCCTTCATTTACCTCTTTGAATGATTCTATTTTTTTGTGATGAAACGTCACACCTCTTATCTTCAACCTGCAAACATTAAAACGCAACAGAAGACTGACCTTGAAAATCTAAAGTTTGGATTTAATAACCATTAATGCAACTGAGTGGATATTTTGTTGTAGAATACAAGCACAGAAAGCACAGAAACCCTGAATACAACCCTTTACTATTTTTGCAGTGACACATGCATGAGAAGTTTTACATCAATCATTGTTCACACGGTCTATATGGTCACTTAGAAACAGAACCATGAAGGTTAATCCCCTCAAAACTTTTTTGTTTTAATATTTCTAGTTTTTTCACAGGCTTAACATTTAAATGTTTAAGTGTATATTAGTTATGTCATTAAGAATTTCAATTAATCATTTTAAATTTCACTCAATTTGGCTGAGAATAAGTTGAGTCATACAGACTCACTTGTGAAACCATGAGTGAGGACATCATAATAAATGGTGGTAATGAATCAAGCTGTCAGCAGGTGCTTCATCACTATAAAGAGTTCGGTTCAACTAAAGCGCTTATGCAACATCCTGAGAAGTAACTCAAGAGGGACGATACTCACCAGTCCATCAGCCATGGTAAGTATGATTTACCCTCCACCATGAGAGCTGTGTTGAACCATCCAAAACTGGACAAATTAGAAACAGAAAATGTGTAAGACTTCATTACAATCATGCATATGTTTGATCAGAAATCTAATACTTACTAATTTAAGACTACACTTATTTGAAATACAGATAATGTGTATGGAGTGTGTTAAAATCGTGCACACGTTTACTTGCATTCATTTTCTTTAAGTATTTCGGGAGCTCTTTTATTGCCTGGTGAGGAGAGCATGAAGTCTGATATGGGGATAGCTCCCGGCTTGGTTAACTGTCTGGGCTCTTTTTCATTTATTTGGGCTTCGGCGCCGTTTCGTAGAGAACTCACTTGTATCCGGGGAACAGCTGCAGCTCTCGTTCTGAGAGTTGTCTGAAGCCAAGGACGATGTCCTTAAATGAAGGCTCCTGCAAACAAAAATAACTTATCTTCCACTGGACCATGACACAACCTTAGATGAGATGGTATAAGGTCTGGATGCAGAATCCCAATTAACTCTGTGTAAACCCATCCCTTATAGAGGCCTCTCTATTGATGGTTCCCAACCACTGCAGGCAGCCATCCATTGTGGGGTTGAACAAAGCTCCACTTTAGGGTTGCCCATGAACTTTATTTATAGCGTATAGGGTAGTGCCCTGGCATGTGATGAATTTATTGTTGATGTTTTGAGAGGTTACATTGTGACAGCACGTGTACAGTTTTCACAGCACAGGACCTTTGTTCGTCATTGTAAAGCCTTATCTTTGAGCTCGTATCTATAGTACATCGTTTAAGATCAAAGCGGCACTCACTGGAACTGGTTCAGTGCAGACGTTGTACCCAGACTGGAGGAAAATACCCATTTTGGCAGATTCTGGGGAGCTGAGACAGCTCAGTAAGTAGTCAAAAGTCTCCTTGTTCCATTTTCTACAGATAAAGACATATGCAGGTATAAAGGTGTGATATTTATTTGTGAATAAAAAGTTTATTCAATTTTGTAGAGGAAGGCAAAACTGCTCTCACGTCTCCTGGACATTGCCCTTATCGTAGAGGTATGGTTGCCAGAAGCCAGCCGCTCCATCGCTGGTGGTCAGTGGAGTGAAACGGTCTGCATACACCTCAATAGTCAGTGGACTGACTTTTGAGTGATACTGCTCATAAATGCTCTGAGCTGCTGACAGACCGATGACTCCAGCTCCAATCACTGCCACACGCATGTCTGCACTGACAAACAAATGGGAAGAGGGTCACCCACCTGGAGGGAGCGCACAGATGCACATGACCAGTATATACTAGGTGGAAAAACAGTCAACACATTCAATTTCTAACATTTAGGAATAACAACTTTATTTTATGAAATCACGTTTGCACAAAATGAAATGGGTTCTAAAAGACAGAGTTTAGTTTGATCCAGTGAGAAAAAGTGTATATTGTACCCCTCTAAATTAAATTCACCCCTTCAACAGGTACAACTCTGCACAACTTCTGCAGACTTCAGTTGGATTATGTAATTGCAGGCCAGCTGTCAGATAACTGTCCATCTTAGTTAAAGGAAGCAAAATATTAATTGAAAGTTACTGGAACTTGTAACTGACCTGCACAGTGCATTCAATGTCGGAAAAACAGACTAAAAACATGTTTATTTAGGAAAAGTTTGGTCTTACCTAAAACAGATTCCAAGCCTCTCCAGTCACCACTCAAAGCTTCGGACTGGGCCCCCGTCACATGGCCGAGGGGCGGAGTCTGCAGCCAATCACTGCGGACGCGGCGTTCACGTTTTGTCCTGTAAACCCCGATTATCGTTGGCGGACTCATCAAAGCGAACAACAACAAAAAAAATCAACCCATCTTTCAATTAATTGATGCTTGAAGCAATATCTTATATATGTATTTACTATGTATTTACTGATTTTTCTGTCAAACAGGTGTGATAACAGAGGCAGCATTGTAGCTTGGCCCCTTGTAATTTGGAATGAGAGGCTCAGATCTGGTTCTTCCTATCTGACCCCACAGTCCTTGAATGCAGCAACAGCACTTCAGGGCAGGCAAACATTTACGTTCCCTCTGGCCGGTGTCTGTCAGCTGTGACAATAGATGTGCCCAAAACAATGAGTCAGTCCATTTTAAACGTTTTAAGCTTTGCTGCGCTAACTCAGCTCTGTTCTATGGTCTTTTTTTTTTTTTACATGAGGCGTAACAAAATCTGGCCTCCTAGCAAATAGCATGTAATGATGGGTGATTAAAACCTTTGTGCGATAGCCTGTGAGGCAGTTTTTCTATTAAGCATTACAGACGCTTTTAAGCTCCCATACAGACTTGCAATAACAGATAATTTCCTATCCATTTCAGGCTACATCACAGACAAAATGTTTACTTAAACTCTCCAAAAACGGAGACAATCTACCAAAACCAAATAGGTTTCTTTAATTCATTCATTCCAAATAAAAATAAATAAAAAAACTTCACATCTACATGAAAGGCAGAGGCAGGATGGCTTGGAGCCGGAGGGCCGCACTTCCTGCACACGGAGCCCAGCCTGCAGGATAACAACACGGTCCCTCTCCCCTCCAAACCATCAGTTCGCATGTGTGCTTAGCCCAGCAGGAGCAGCTAGCCGCAGCTCTGCAGGCCACAGCGGCCGCCCGGTGCCTCATCCCCAGCTTCCAGCCATGGCGTTGGTGACTCTGCAGCGGTCGCCGACGCCGAGCGCCGCGTCCACCGCCAGCACAGCGACTACGGCCGCCGGAGAGGTCAGTCTGGCCGGGGTTGCTGCTGGGGGAAATGCCGCGGCGAGTGGGATGCGTTCTGGTCTAGGCGGAAGGAAGGATGAGGGGGATGTTGCCGGGGAAAGGCCCGCTGATTACGGCTAAATTAGCGCCGTCAGTCAACGGGCTTTGCTAGGCTGTTAGCTAGCGATAGCCCCTCCAAATCTGTCGATTCGTTCTGCCAAACATAGCCTCAGAGAAAACCGGTGTGTTTTAATTTAATATCATGCTAGGACGGTAAATTATACAAAAACGACAAGTCTGTGTTTTTAGGTACACGTATGGTATAGCCTATGCTAGCTTAGTTTGAGATGTGCCATATGAATTATGTAAGCTACAGCTAAGGTTGGGAGGATTTGTTGAGGATGCTACTGAAAAGCATCGTTTTCTGGACATCACCACAGCTCAATACAACAACAAAAAAACCGGAGTGGTTTACAGTGTGTTGGCCTGCAACGTTTTAGAGCAATTTCCTGAATTTATCTTCTACTTTGGCGTTTGGCTCTGGTAGCTGCCATTGGCAGTAAAATCCTCTCTTCAGGAAACTAATTGGAAACAATCATTTGTACACATGACATCTAAACAGAATTTGATGCCAGTTCTCTGGAAGAGAGATATCACAATGCTAGGTTATCATTCAGCTAAATGTGAAAAAGATTAAAAACTTCTTTATAGCTTTTAAAGAAGTCGACAGGGACAGTTTGATTTAATTGCAGTGAGGAAAAGGCTATGGCTGTACCACAACACTGCCATTCAAAGATAAGTTCCCTTTACAATTTTCAAGCACATAGTAGCCAGATGGGGGCACTGCCTGCCAGCTGTAAACAGATGAGCACACTTTGCTCTGCACTTCATTTCAGAATCAGACAAATCCGGCCTGACATCTGGATTTATTTACAGCTACAAGTGTCTGGGCTAGAGCAGTGTTTTGGTTTGGCGAAAAATATCCTGAGGTACTGACTGGCACAGCGTGGTGAAGCTGATTCAGACTCTGAAATGCCACCGCACTGGTGAGCCTATACCAGTGGATCCCGTCTCGTGGGGGATTTGGGTTAGTTTTGTCCCTGCGCCCCGCTCTTTCTGAAGGGTCGTGTCAAGGTGTGACAGAAAAAGCCGGCAAAGATCTGCTGCAGCTATGATGTCATCCTCTAACAGAGGGCGGGAGCGGGGGGGTGGTGGTGGGGGGTGCTGTGGTGGAGGAAAAGAGCTGAGGTAAACAGGCATGTCCCTGCTGGCACGAGCCAGTGAGTGTGGAACAGAATTTCATCCTAAAACTGACTAATGATGATCAGTGAATAACCTAACGTGACATTATTCGTACGCACAGTATCTGAAACATTTGCTCCTCTTGTGCTAAGTGTCTTTTTTATTTAACCTTTTTTTGGGGATTTGTGCCGCATTGAGATTGTTTCACTTTATTTAGCTAATTGCTCAATGATCATATGTGATCTGCATTGAGTATTACCTGGATATGTTTATCCCAGTTAGAATTTTAGAGGGAATGTAGTTTGTTTAGTTTTTTTTAAACCCAGAATTCATTGGTAAAACACACCCAGACTGATTCAGTGAGGTATTTATTTTTCACCTGTTATCTGCTTTGCAGGATTTTGGGAGTGAAGATGAGCGGCGCATAAATCAAAGGTAAGTTTATTAAAAGTTTGGCTTTGGCCTTTTGTTGCAGGCGGTTAACAACCGATTACTGGCATCTGCCGTTGAGTCAGATCGTGAAATCTGGGGCGGCGACAGACGGCCGCCGTAAAACACCTGCCTGTCTGTCATGTTGTCACAGTCATCAGTTGTTGTTTTTGCTGATTGGCAAGCTGTTTAAAAAAAAAAAGAAGACAAACATGATGTTTTATTATCTCTAAAAGGGCCGGTGCCTCTGTTTATTTCTCAGCATTTGGACTGATGAGCGTGTTCTCACGCCGTGCATCAGCGGATGAGTCACTTGGCTTTTCCACTGCGGCTTTTTAACAGGGTTTGCACACCACGGATTGACAGAAAGCTGATTATGATTTAGACTTTTGGCGGTTGGACCCATCCTGAGCCGGTTAGCGCTTCACCTGAGGGGACGGTTGTGTCTTGTTTTTCTGAGCCTTGTGTTAAGTGCTGAATATCAGAAGCGTGCACGACAACAGAAATGATAAGCTTGAGTACCTTTTTCATACAGTGTAAGACTCGCCCACACTGGCACCGTTTCTCATACTGATATGCAAAACATTCACATGAACATAAACAAAGACCCGTTAGTCACTGAAGCCACAGAATTGTGTTTTTTTATTTTTTTATACAAGGCCAACTCTACCATCTGGTGATTATAAAGTTTAGCAACTTTTCGAACATTGTCGTGTGTTTCTTTGTTTTCTGCTGTGAGAGGTGTAGAAAAACCAAACCCCAGAGTTAAAAGGGGGGGGGACCCAAATTGGTCGGGTTAATTTTGGGGTGGTTGTTAGCTATTTGCTCCTGTTGTTCAGAGGATAGCTTGTTATCCGAGTTCTCTTTATTACCTTTAGCCCAGCATGAGAGTCTCCACTGCTCCTCCCTGTCTGGCCTAATTTGTGTGTCTTTCTGCTCATAATCAGTGGTCTCAGCTCACAGTCTGTCTCCTTTGGCTGACCCTTCCTGTATGAGTCCCTTTTTCTGCTCCACAAACAACCACAGTATCACTTTCTGTGCGATGCAGAGATGAGAAGCTAAGAGTCCACTGCTCAGCCTGGCTGGACATTTGTCAATCAAACAGGAGAAAAAGACTTCATAAAAAGATTTTTAATTCTGTAGAATACAGGATGTGCTTTATTTAAAGTGAAATAGCCAACTACATAAACTACAAATAAAGCTTAAACATAAGATAAAATTTTACACAGAAGTTTTCTCCATTTGGTAAAAGGAGGTGTATCAGTGGGCTCTTCCATAAGGAAGATTTGCCTTTAGAGTAGGTGAGCAGATGCAGGGATTCAGCCAGAGGTGACGCGCATATTATCATTGAATGAGAAGGTTAAGAAGAAAAAAAATCTGCGACCAGATTCAGCGGCCCTTAAAAGCTGCTGTTCGCTGGGGTTTCATATCTGCTGAAATAAAGCCGAAGTATTTGGGTAAATCCTACCATGAGGTGATATATGGACCCATCTGTCACACATTGTGACAGTCTGGAGTTTGTTTAAGTATTAAGGTCTTCCAGACCAGGGACGGCATGCTTTTAGCTATGCAAGTAAAAGAGTTCGACTTTGCTCATGTAACAGTCTTTTGATGTCATTCTGAAAATATTCAGTCTGACAATGCAAGGTTTAGTTGTCTGTGAGTGACAAATTGGTGCTTTACAGCTTATTCAGCTGTGCAGATTTACTGTACAAATAAAGTTTGACGCAGAACAAATTAATTTCTACACTGATACGATGTTACTGCCTCTTATAGATACTGAAGGCGTGTATACCTTAAATGGAGCCCGGTTGGATTCGATGGTGCTGTAACACAAATACTGAGCGTATAATGCACAGACTTCGTTTTTAGTTTAGACCAGATGGAAACAAAGACTTGCGTTCCCGCACAAATGGGCTCTGAACTGACCTGTCAAGTCGATGCAGTGATGATAGCGCAGGCCTTTGTTTGTCAGTCATTTTGACACAGTGGTCTGTTCTCCTGTGAATGTGGGTTGCTCCACGTTTTCTTTTGTTTTGTTTTCTCTCTGAGTTTTGTCTCCCCACATAGTTACCGCTGAAAACTTTAATTTACTGGAAACGTCATCGAGAAGAAATCTTTCTAGAAGCAGAAGATGGTTTCTGACCATTGGATAAACAGATGCGTCGTTTTCTTCTCAGCTATGCCATGACCTATGTCATGTCCCCA
>JABUIW010000162.1:2178805-2296712 GCA_013363375.1 Menidia beryllina | reverse complement strand
GTGTGTGTGTGTGTGTGTGTGTGTGTGTGTGTGTGTGCAGGAGTTCTGTGCGCATGACACAAGTCCTGACCTGCTGCTAGATGTGTTCCATTTTTCTGAGCTTCGCTCACCACGTTATGCAATAACGCTGGCAATGCATTCCTGTTTATAGTATAGACGTGTTCGGTTGTCTTTTATTTGACAGAAATTCTTACCAGGACGTACTGCTCTCTCGTACCTCTGGCGTAGTTGCGTCAGGTGATGGACAAGTGGGAGGATTTGTACTTGCTGTTCCTGGCAAACCTCTGCAAGGCTGAGGAGCGGCGGGCGGGGGGGGCGGGGGTTGATGAAGGCCAACATAAACATGGTACAGGTGTCTGTGGCACTGAACCAAGGAATGATTTCACTTAACCACCATGCTCGCTGACGGGTTGGCGGAGGCCGCTGATTGGGAAAGAGCAGGCCTCAATGCCTGTGCTTTGACGTGAGGGGCAGTGATTAGACACGGCTACGGGCAAGGCTGTGATACTTTACTTTTATCACTGATCAAGATGAGATATGCTTATCTTAATATGCTTGTTTTTGGTTTTGGGATCAGAATATGCAGCGGGGATAAAAAAAAATAAGCAGAGGAGCTAAAGCAGAGGCATCAAATCCCAGTCTTTCAGGGCTTTTCCTCTTTAGAATGCTTATGCAATTTGTTTGATTCGATTTGTCTCGGACCAGCCTCACCTGTGCTGATACCTGCTGAGATCTGGAGCTCCTCCCCCCACCTCTCCACTTCCTTCAGTTGTGTCAGTGAGAAAAATGCATTTTCTCTCAACATTAACGGTGCGTAGAAAAAAACACGACCAAAGCGGCGTGGCACCTCCTCCTCCTCGGCGCTGTCACCTGGGGACTCTGGGCAGCGGCTTAGAGCTGGAGGACATCTGGTGCTGTTTTGCTCGTCCTATGCATCAGGATGCTTAGGGTAACGGAACTCCATTACATGCCTTACCTTCTGCTTCTAAAGCCTGACCTCAAATCCGGAGCTGCCTGAGCCGTGTCTCCGCTCTTTCTTCACCAGCTCTTTCTCAGCATTCAGCTGTTGGAAGCGTGCTTTTCGTGAACCCAGTACCAACTGGGTCGAAATTATGCCAACTAACCAGACATTGTATCTTTTCAAAGAAAAGTTAAGGGCCATCTTATTATTTTACTTGACGGTCACGTTATTACTGGATCCTCCCAGATAAACCATCCTGCTCCCTCTTTTTGAATCTTAGTAGTTTCAAATTCTGAATAAATTTCCAGCTCCCAATTTCAATCAATTTGTTTTATTATTAATCAAATGTCACTTCTGTCCTTTACTGTCCTTCTGTTGTATTGGAATGTTCCCTGGTGTTGCAGATGTATGGCTCATAAAAGAAATGCCCTCCTTAACCTATTTAATCTCTCTTAATCTCACAGTGTATTTGGTGGCTGGCCACTTGAGTGAGTGACAGCAGGAACTAGCCACTTGAAGGAGAGAGACGAGATTATCCTTCCCTTATAAACCCGTGTATAATGAGATTGAGTGGGTTTGGGACAATGCCAGTTTTTCTCACTGCCTGTTCCACCTATGCTTAGTCCATATGTTGCGATCTGTGCAGGAGATGCCCTGTAGTTTGTTGACCCTTTGTGGTATGCTCAATGCAGGCGTCCCATTCAAAGGCTTTCAACCAGTAATCTTCAAGTGTGCTTTATCTGAGTAGATTTTCTCCATAGAAAAAAGTTTTTTTTGTTTGTTCTGTTTTGAGAGTTAGTTTGGCCAACAGCAAAGCCTATCTTTATCCTTTTCTTAAGGAGAAACAGGTTCTTCTGAGTTTGTTTCCGAAGAAGGCAAAGCCTTTCTCCGGAACTCTCTTGCTTTTTGCTCACTGGCACGATGCGCAGCCCTCGTGTACAGCAAAATGCTGTGAAAGGCAGAACAGACTGAGCAGCGTGGGGGACTGGTTTGCGGGAGCCTGAGGCAGCGGGTGGAGGCTGCAGTGTGTCCCTGCAGGCAGGAGGCCGACTCGTTACCAGAGACGCTCAGATGAGGGAGGAGGAGGAGGAGGAGGAGGCGGCCAGAGGGAGTGGCGTTTGAACAGACGGCACTTTTCCTCTGAGCAGAGCAGATGAGCGCAGGCTTCCCGTCAGGCTGTCACTCAAACACTGCGGGGCAACAGCTGTCGGCCCTCTCTGTGTTCCCTCATTGTTTCTGGACATGTGTGAGGAGGAATTGGCTGGTGCTGGACAGGCCTGAGTTTCACCCCCGTCAACAGGATGCATCTGGTTGTAGAACCCATTCAGGAGGCCGTGATGAAGATGATACCATATTTTGTGGAGAATGCTGTGTTGACCCAGAAGGAGATAAACCGCATGTAAGTGTGGAAGAGTTGTCTTTCTCTCAGTTTTCTTTTTTTTTTTTAACAGGTTTCGTCTAAGGTTCTGACTATATGATCCAGAGGAAGTCAATTAGACGTTAACTTCTGGTAAAATGTTCTATTATAGTAGATGTTTACTTTGCTACTGGTTGCATTTCAAGTTCCCACATTTGTGGAGAAGTTGATGGTAGGGTGTCTCAGAGCAAGAGGCAGGAGAGATGAGGCTGGACAGTTTGGATGGCTCTTGATTTACTCATGAGTACACGTTTTCCACGTCTACACATTTCATTTGATTTATTGTTTTAAAAAAAATGTACTGAAAAATTTGGTTTAATACGGTTTAGACCAACGGACAGACAGGAAAAAAGTTAAAGAAAGGATATGTAACATGGATTTATACATTCTATACATTTTATCTTTAGGTCCTTGTTTTGCTCTTCTGTGTTCTACTTTTGCCTCGTATTATCTATCATTTCTTTTGTATTGACCCGTAACTGAGAGCAAAGTTAGATAAAAATCTACCAAAGCGACAAAAAAAAGCTATTTTTGGGAGGTTTCCACCCTCGTGCCTTGTCACTGAAATATCTTTTCTACAGAGCTGGAGGCAGTCAGAATATGCAGGGGGGGGGGGGGTTTCAGGTTAATGCCGTTGTTCCCACAAAATATTCTTCTCGGGTCAGCATTTTTTCTACATCTGTGGCATCTGAAGGTGTGATTTTTTTTTTTTTTTTAAAGTTGCTTTAACAGGGAGTTTGATGATGATTGAAATCAAATGAAAGGCATTTATTGGAACCATTAGCTTTTAAGCAGAATTTTTCCTTTTTTCCCCCCAAGCATTTCTGTACATTTCTCATTCAAAGTTTCATCTGGAAATGAAATTTTAATGTCAGTTTGGGTTAGGCATCACAACGCTGAAATTAACTGGTAATACATAATTATCGCATTGAGCTGATGACATTATGGGTTCTTGTGGAGACAGGTGTGTCGTTGGTTGCCAGCAATTGCTTGTTTTGGCTCTGTCACTCATCGGTTCTGTACTTTCCTCACGATGACCTGGTTTACCAGACTGCACACGCAGAGTACATGTGTTCCGCCCTGCTGCCAGGTAGATTCATGAATGCCTGCGCTTTGTTATTCAGCGAAATGGAATGATCGAATTCAGCCTGGAGAAAACACCTCACTTGTTTTTACTGCACTTCCTTAACGTGTGTCATCTGTTGACAGTTCCAGAGCCTAACCTGGAAAAGTCAGGATTTTTACAGGCAGATGTCAGGTGCTTAATTGCTGCTTTTAAGTCACTGTGAAAGTTAAGCGCACCAGAGAACTGCAGCTCGGTCAGTTGCTTATGTCTGCATTGCATTGTAGAAAAAAGGCCAGCAAAAAAAACCAAAAAAAAAACCTGACAAGTCAAATGTGAGTGCAGCCCATACAGCAGAAAGAAGACAGATGAGCATTCAGCATCAAAGCCTGATTCATGGCGGCTGCAGACCCGAAGTCTGCCTCTCTGTAACGTGGCAGCTTGGCTTCTCTCCTTAGCCGTTGAGCTGATTCGCCGGCAGCAGACAGCCATGATTTATGCTTTATCTCGTTGGCTCCCTGTAACTGAGTCAGCCACCTTGTCAAAATTTGTCAAAAGTTTACTTTTGTCTTGTGTCCCTCTCTGTTTGGTCCATTTTCTTACTGAACAAATTGGAGTGGCTAAGCTTGTATGTATTGTTGTGTCCGGTGCACATGGTCTGAAGATTGTAACTCTTCTCTCCCGCTCGTTTGCAGCTTGAGCGAGAGCTTCTTCATGGTGAAGGGTGCCGCTCTCTTCTTGCAGCAGGGCAGCAGTCAGCAGGGCGAAAAAGCACATCCTCATCACAAACATGCAGGTAAGACCCAGGCCGCCCAACGCCCAGCCGCCACGCCATTCCAGCCAGTCCGCCCCTCTGGTCCCATCACATTTTTTTTGTTTTTTGTTGCCGTTCTAAGACGAGGTCAGGTGCTGCCACCCTTAATGCTGCAGCAGATGTTTGTGGCTGAGGTGAGGAGGACGTGTTCCAGGCCGTAGGCAGATTAGGACTTAAATCCAGCGTATAGATGCACCGCGAGCAAAACTTCTGTGACGATTAAAGCAGGGCCCTACTTTTCACCCAGCCCCACACGTTCTCGCTTATCCACACAGCCTGGGTGACCACTGGAAGCAGTCTCTAGTTGTGGAAATCACTCATACGGGACAGCGATGACACTGTTTGTAAGTTGTTCGGCAAAAGTCCCCTCTTTATTGTAGAGAAAGTACCATGTGCTGTTTGCATTTCCACAACTGCTACATTTACTTATGCCCACATTGACCAGTTTTGCCACATTACAAGTTAGACCAAACTGCCCAGCATCATTAATCGCAGGGCTGTTTTAAAGATGTCACCACTGAAAGCCACAGTAGCTGCTTTAAAAGGCTGACCTGACAGTCAAGTGGCATGATGGGAATTCACCAGCAGCCAGCAGCCAAACTGGGGCCAAGTCATTTGGCCAGTCCATCTCACTGGCCACTTTGTCAGGTACCTCACATATTTGCCGGACCCACTTTGTCCTCAGAAACATTGGCCTGGGGAAATAGCTGTGTCATTTCTCAGTAACTGCGGGATTTAGGGCAGAAGTGGGAGACAGCAAGGCTGACTTCTGCAGGGCTTGATAAAGGCATTCTTGTTCTGAAAGCTGGTGCTCTGCCATCAGTGGCTTGAAGTTCATCATTAGCCAGCTGTGGGAAAATAAGATGCACAGGAGAGGCTGGAAATACAGAAACATCTCTGTACTTTTTGAAGATGTGTTTCTCTGGCCTGTAAGACATTACATGGCTCCCACTGTTTGGAAGTATATAAATGTCGGCCTTCATTTCAAAGAATTTTGTAATTCATTTGGAAGAGTGAATATCCTTTATTGCATGGATGTAGGCTATAATAATAATAAAGAACTAGTTTAATTTAACTGCTCAGATCAATATAGACATGATACAGCTGTCGGATACACAGCATTTAAATGTTTGGATCTGATGTCTTCAGGCTGCAGCTGTTATTATCCTGTCACACAGACACACGAGGGCCTAGTTGTAACTTGAGTTTGATCCATATTGATCCAGACTATTAAATTCAAAGTGACATTTAAATGCTTTTATCAACTTTTTTAGCAGCTCTGGCCTGTGGATATTCATGGCTTTTATTAAACAAGCCAGATAACTGTGTGGAGTTTGAAATACTTTACATGTTGCCACTTTAAATATGTGTTAGAGCTTCAGTACAAAGCTTTAAATTAGTAACAAACATTTTAGAGGAGAGTTTAGGTGATATTTTGACTGTAGTTTAACTGTTTGCCCATCATGTGGAATGAAAAATAAGTTTTGAAAGTAGAATCGATAGTATATAAGAAAGCATTTTGATTAATTCACCTCAAAGCAGGTCTTAAACTTGAATTAATTTAGTTTTTGATAGCATCTGTCAGCTGGAGCCACAATCAAGTCATTCTTTAAATACACCTTTGTAGATAAAACCGTTTGTGTCTGTGAAATATTTCCTTTTCTGTGGTCAGACTGTTGAAATAAAACAGATGCAGGCATTTGTTTGATATAAGTAGCTCAATAGAAGGGGGGTGGGGTGTTCCCTAAAAGGTAGAAATACCAATTTATGCTCTCATCTATTGTGATATTAAAGCCATCCACCATCTTCTTCTGCAGGTGACTTACCTCAACACCTGCAGGTGATGATAAACATTCTCCGCTCAGAGGACAGAATCAAACTGGTAAGAGACTAGATCCGTCTGGATGAAGACAGAACACACATGTACGCCTAACAGCCAATGACTGAGAGCCTCCAGAATGCGTTTTATTGAGCACTTAGGATGCTTATTTGCCCCCTGTAATTATTAGCTCATGAGATGTTTGAGCACACTCAGGAGAGCATTACAAAATGTTTCCATGGTATGTGTGCACGCATGCATTTGTGTGAAGTGGGCTTATTTAGTGTCCCGGTCTCACACATCCTAAGGAAATGTGGTTAAAATTTTACATGAACTTTGTGGTCCGCTTTCCTTCACACGTCCAGCTTTGGCTCTTTGTTTAAAACAGACTTCATCAGTGGGGCCTTTTTTTGCTTCTCTGAACCATTAGCTGTTTCTAAAAGCTCAAAGCTTTGCACTGGCACTATGATCATCATGTATGACCATTATCCTCTGCTTTTGTCCCTCTCTGTCCACTCCTAAATCACGACATGACCTGAAGGCGGTGCGGCTCGAGAGCGGCTGGTCAGATCGCGTGCGCTACATGGTGGTGGTGTACACCAGCGGGCGACAGGACACGGAAGAGAACATCCTCTTAGGCGTCGACTTTACCAGCAAAGACTGGTAACTCCATCCTCATTTTGGGACATTCCATACTTTTAAAGATTGTTTATCGTCGCTGCCTCTGTGAATCCATTCTTTTAAAAAGGCACACATTTAGATTTTGTGCCCATGTGTTACAAATGAGAAATTGAAGTTCAGATGATTAAGCGTTATTGGAAACATTGGATATTTAATACGGAAATGAGAATTTCTTCATCGTAATTCCTTTCAGGCCTGTGTGTTTGACTGGTATTGATACGTTTCCTCTTGTCTGCCAGTAAAAGCTGTTCAGTCGGCATGGTGCTACCTCTGTGGAGCGACACAAAGATCCATCTTGATGGAGACGGGTGAGAGCTCTTTCTGCTTTGTACCCCAGTGCTTTGAGTCCCCCAGCACTTTAAATGCTTGCATTTGGACGTCCCTGCACTGTGCGGCAGCTCATCCTCTGACCGTGTGTTTCGTCTGATTTACAGGGGCTTTACTGTGAACACGGCAGGTCGAACTCACGTCTTCAAACCCGTGTCGGTGCAGGCCATGTGGTGAGCAATAATCAGCCGCTGACGTCGCCGTGTCTGCCTACAAAAGTGCACTTAATTGCATGAGGCTCCTGAAAGGCACATGCTGCTGCAGCCATGCAGGTTGAGGCAGTTGCTGACTCATTGTGCCACCTGCTGGCACGTGGACAAACGTGCACACGTTTGCTTAAAACCAGTCAATACCACATCCATTTAATTAATTTCACTAGAAGGAAATCGGGCGCACACAAGCCCCCCTAATCTTTATTTTTCTGATCAAAAACAACCTAGGTCGGCCTTGCAGGTGTTGCACAAGGCGTGTGAGGTGTCACGCAGGTTTAATTACTTCCCTGGGGGCATGGCTCTCACCTGGCTGGGCTACTACGAGAGCTGCATTGCTTCGGACCAGAGCTGCATTAATGAGTGGAATGCAATGAAGGACCTGGAGACCACACGACCAGACTCGCCCACCATGTTTGTGGACAAGTAAGTAAAGTTGAACAGAAACGGCTGGCCACGTGCAGACGGAAGCTACCGTTTCTATGGGTGTAACCATTGATCTTTCCCAGGCCTTCGGAACGAGAGAGGACGGAGTGCCTTATTAAAAACAAGCTCAGAAGCATCATGACATGCCAAGACCTGGAGAACGTCACCTGCAAACAGGTAAAATCCACATACTCCTAAACTGGTAAAAGGCTGCGTTTGATTTGTGTCGGTTTAATTTGCGGTGGCACTCTTTATCCTCCAAATAGTTACACATGTTTCTGCTCTTGCAGTTTGTGGCTAAAACAAAAACAAATAGCATTTATTTGATTATGAGGCATATTCATTCCAGCATCGTAATGATTGGCTTAGGTTGGTTTTATAGTCCCAGCATTTGTTTCTGACCAGGCTGCATTGATGTGGAAGTTCATCCTGAACAGTATTTTTGGCACATAGCTCCGATTCCTCACCCCACTGCTTCCTAACACCCCATGGCTCACACAGTGTTGTGAGCCATAGCCCAACACCTCCTCTTCTGATGTAGGTTAAGGTGGTCTCATTTTCAAGCTCCCGTATTAGGAATTTCAGATCATAGGACTGTAAAGGCCACTATAAACTTGACAATAAGATATTTAATTAGTTTAGTGATTATGGCTAGACTTCAGTTTTAGCTTTAACTAGCCGCAACACTACATCCCAAATAAGTGTTATTATTATGTTATAGCAAGATGTATTTCTTCTTTTTTTCTTCTTTTTTTTGTAGTAGTGAAATGGAAGGCACCTCAGCAATTCTAAAGAAAAATTTAAAGAGAAATCCCACATGTATATAAGTGTCACAATTTATTTCAGATCCGTACAGAGTTGGAGCAGCACATGAACTGCAACCTGAAGGAGTACAAGGAGTTTATTGACAATGAGATGCTGCTGATCCTTGGCCAGATGGACAAAGCTACCCTAATCTTTGACCACGTTTACCTGGTGAGAAAATATAAGCAGTCTCCCATTTCCACAAAACACTGCTGTTTGTTTCTGAGAATAACTGAGAGAACTTACTCATTTTACTTTCTATCCCGAAGGGATCCTCGGTGAAATCATTGTTTTGGAGAGAGAACAGTCTTCTGAGAACTTGGAAGTCTAAACATTTGTTCTATGGTTTGTTTTTAGGGATCTGAGTGGAATGCATCTAATTTGGAGGAGCTGCAAGAGACAGGGTGATTTATTTTAGATTATGGAGAAGCTGAGATAACCACACAAAATGCATATTTTCATTATGATTTGAATGAGAAAGAATGTTGAGCATGTGTTAACTTTATCTCCCCTCCCCAGGGTGGGCTACATCCTCAACGTTACCAGGGAGATAGACAACTTCTTTCCAGGGACGTTCAGCTATCACAACATACGCGTCTACGACGAAGAGGCCACTGACCTGCTGGCTCACTGGAACGACACCTACAACTTTATCATGAAGGCAAAGTGAGTCCTCACTGGGACAGAGAACTCCCATGTGGGATGGAACTTTAAGATCTCCCTTCTCAGTATTTTTATGTGGTTTGAGGACCTGATTTTGACAGAGAGCACAGAGTTACAATTAAGTATTTAATTCAAATAACATAATGCTAGGAAAGAAATCCACCAGCACAGTGCAATGTTTGATTTAGAGGGATAATCGCTATTTTTGTATGAACGGAGAGATGTTTATCTTTTTTAGAAATGTACTAAATGTAATAATCTGCTTTTTAGATAAATTAAATTGAGGCTTTATCTGATTAAGTTAAAATGTAATATAACCGTTAGATAAACTCAAGGTTTAAGTCTGCGAATCCTTTAAAATACACAACATGACCCCAGTCTGTGCAGAAAAAACATTAGCGTCATAGGAAATGGTACAGAGACGGCACAGCAGATGTTTAGACTGAGGAAATGCATTACCCCAGCTCATTTTGAATACATAATCTGCAGCCCGTTAAAAACGTTTTCAAAACAAAGGTTCTTACACAGATCCACGTTTGATTTTTCACCCACAGAAAGAATCACTCAAAGTGTCTCGTTCACTGTAAGATGGGCGTCAGTCGGTCAGCCTCCACCGTCATCGCTTATGCCATGAAGGAGTACGGCTGGTCGCTGGAGAAAGCTTACAACTTTGTGAAGCAGAAGAGGAATATCACGCGACCCAACCCGAGTTTCATGAGACAGCTGGCGGAGTACGAGGGCATTTTAGACGCCAGGTAAAGTCCCCTCATTCAGTGCGTGTGCATGTCGGTGAGTAGATAAGATACAGCCTAATTGATCCCTCTGGGAGGGTTCCCTCAGGGAAATTAAGATTCCAGCATCGTTACAGCACAAACACGGAATACAAAAAATAAAAAGAGTCCAGCAGATTTGAGAAATATGTGATAAAGCATATCTGACAAAGTTAAGCTGTAATTATATTGCACTTTATTATTATTATTGCACTTAGCTCCCTTAACTTAGTTAACTTGTTTGGGTTTTTGTTGTTTGTTTAAAAAAAAAAAAAAAATGTTGTGCTCCTTCTCTATTTCCAGCAAGCAGCGTCACAACAAGCTTTGGCATCCCGACACAGACTGTGAGATGGCAGAGGGTCAGCAGGGTTTGGCTCAGTGCTGTGGGGGGGAGGAGGGCGGGCACCTGACTCCAGCACCAGGAATGTCTCCCTGCTGTGAGGAGGCGCTGTCTGATAAAGGCGCTGCGTGCCCTTCCCCATTACGGACCGTTGCGCTGGAGATCGACCCGGCCTACAACAATTACTATTTTCGCCGCCTCTCTGACTCTGCACTAGACAGCGAACCATCCACCCCCGTGCGCGGCCCTCCCCTTCTTGGCATGGAGAAGGTTTTTATAGAAATCGAGGACGTGGAACGAGATGCCCTGCTGGATGACGAGGCGTTCGAGGGGCAGGAGGCCTTGCCCCTGCCCCACTTTGGGCCCTCGGCAGAGGGGACCGCTGCCCAAACGTGCAGCCGTGGGCCTGAGCCACTGGAGGAGCTGCGCCTGAGACTTGAGTTCAGCACAGTGGAGGAGGAGGATGAGGAGGACGTCCAAAAGGAAGAGGCAGAGATGGAGGTTCTAATGCAGCCGGACGATGGAGGGGGGGGTGAAGGAGGGCATGGGGAAACGCAGGACGGTGAGGCGGAGGGGGACGCGGAGGGTATTGGGATGGATCTGGCAACGCTTAATGAAAACTCCAACAACAACAACAATGTGGGCATTGTCCATAAACACAATGTAAGTTTTAGCCATATGGTTGACTTGTTTTAAAATCGTTTTAGCATTATCAATCATTTATTTTTTTTGACATGTCTGTTTATTTATTTAGGAAAATTCACCCTCCGACCTTGTTCCAAGCGATGCTTCTATGCTGTCCAGGTGGGATCAAACTAAATCCCTCCTGAGAGAAGATTCTTCTGCGTCCACTCCTAAATTTTGCCTTAACCCCAGTCCGCCCTCCAAAGTCCCAAATGCTTCGTTCTCACAGTCCCACTCCTCATCCGAGGGCCTCCTCCCATCAGTGGGGCCGCTGTGCCCCCATGGCCCTCTGTGTGACTGTGCCAGCTGTTCTGCTTCCCGGCCCACTGTTCCGCCGGAGCAGGAAGGGCCGTCCGGTGAGCCACAGCAGTCCGCCAAGCTCCACGACCAGGATGAACACAATGACGCTCGGTCAGAAACTCCTGTGGACGCTCTTCCTGAGCTGATGAGATTAGATTTGGAGGACGCGACGCCTGTAGTCGCCTGTTGCCCCGGCCAACAGCAGGAGACCCTCTCACAGCTGCGGCGGTCCGGGCTGGTCCGCCGGCGCGCGGAGAGACTGGAGAAGCTTTCGGGCTCGTCCCAGGAGAGCCTGCACTCTCTGAAGCCTTTGCACGCATGCCAAATGTCCAGGAAAAGTTTGTCTCACAGCGAGGAGGAGGAGGAGGAGGAGGACCTCTCCCACTGCACAGGTGACCTCACTAAATCTTCGACGCCATGCCAAGTGCGGTTAGAGCCACTGGTGGTGCCACTGACCAACGAAGCCTTGTTGGGGGTGGCGGGGTCCGGGCTGCTGACGCCCACCTCTTCCCCTCACGGCTCCACCTTGACGCGCAGCTCCAGCAGCGACAGCCTGCGCAGCGTCCGGGGGAAGCCCGGCCTGGTGCGCCAGCGGGCGCAGGAGATCGAGACCCGCATGCGGCTGGCCGGTCTCACCGTGCCGTCGCGTTTCAAGAGGTCCAACTCGCTGGCCAAGTTGGGCAGCCTCACCTTCTCCTCCGAAGACCTGTGCTCGGCCTGCTCCTCGGACGCGGGGACCCTGCTGCTCCTCTCGCTGTCCCCAGAGCCGGAGGGAGGGCTGGAGTGGGACCCCCCCGCCGTCTCCCCCGCGTCCCAGCCCCACAAAAACCCGCACACTCCAGAGAGAGCGCTTCCATGTGAGCCCAGGAGCTGACAGTTCAAGTGGAGATTATATATTTATGTATGAATGCCGGGAGGAGACCATGAATGGAGAAAGCCGCACAGATTCCGGAAACGGGACAGATAAGCCCAAGTAAACAAAAGAAGAAAAAAAAAAAACAAGAAAATCCAAGTGTTAGATAAAGAGAGGAGTTTCTCTTTTGCCACATTGTTTCTCAAACTGCTGTTCAGTGATGAAAGTCATACTGCTGTATCTGACAAATGTGTTAAGCCATCAGTTCACCTCTAACTTTATTTGAATCATGGACAAACAAAGTGCCTTACCCAAGAGACCAGAGGCACAGAGCTGTGTGAGGAACTGAGAAGATGGTACGAGACACTCTATAAAGTTTAACCTGGTTCAGATTGGTCTTTACATTACCTTTACCTGTCAGGTATGAATTGGTAGCCAATGCTGATTAACTTGAAGCCCTTGGAAAGTTTGACAGAAGCTCAGACGTAGAATAGTTTATCACAGGTTTCTTGTAGGGTTGTGAGGTTAATAAGTTACCTCATGTTGCATTCAAGGAGCTCTTGCCTAGACACACACACTAGGCGAGAGATCATTCACTTCATTTTGTGATGTTGAGTTAGTGAGGAAATCAGTTTTTAAGGCTGAAGCGTATTTTAATGCATTATCTACGCCCGTGTCCATGAGTGAGTGGGGTTGAAAGGGGAGGCCATAACCTTTGCCAGACGCACTGTTTTCAACAAACCGAACAGAAGCATTCGGAGTTTGTTTTCTTTGCACTGCGTGTTTTTTTGTTTTTTTTAATTGAGCGAAGACCGGTACAAAGCAAGCTATCTTCCAAAACAACCGTGGAACAATGTTATGAACCTCATCTTTCCCTGCCTAGTACGACAGTCTTGGGAGCGCAGAGTGAGGAGAAGTCACACCGCCTGGCTCCAAATCACAAAAGGCATGGCGTGAGAGTCAGAAGTTAGAAAGTCTGCGAGGGCTTTTCTCCAGCTCAAGTTAGCTGTACATTTCTGACATATGATAACTGAAAATATAGCGTCAAGCGAAAATGATATCTAGGCTTTTTTTTTTGTTGCTTAAATTTATTTTTAAGTGCTGCCAACATTTACAACTCATTTGTGCTTTTTGAAATGTGGAACACCAAAGTTATTTTTGGCTGTCTTAATTGGAAACGCCATTGAAGCTGTACAAAGTATGTGAATCATTATGTCAATTGCGTACATATTTAAATGCTGTCACCTCTTTTTGCACCTTTGGGAGTGATGAAAGAGACTCAGAGGAGTCACCAGGCTCATAGCTGTTAAGCTTTTATGCTCATATCATCAATGAGTTTGAAGCTTTTGCCACTTGTGACAATGATCACAATAGGTTACTTCAGTTTTGTAACCATTTTCTTTTTATATTTAAGTATGCAGTAATTTTTGTACTGTACATTGCTGTAGTTTTAATGCATATTGCACTTTTTATGTTGGTAAAGATGATATACTGTATGTTAACTAAGGAAATAAACATTTCTTTTACATAAGTTACCCTGCATCCCGATTTATTCTCTATGTGAGCACGTCATTCAAAGCAGATGAGTTAATAATATGAATGAATTGAATAATATTGTTATGCCATGAGGGACAAGTTAGTGCAAAATTAGATTGGACGGGCAATAACAGACCCAGATTTCTGGGCCAAAGTAGAATATATGTAGACAGTAAACGGGTCCATAATGCAGCGTGTATCCTGAGATTACATCACCGTGCCCTAGTCTGTATGCTTTGGCAGCACAGGCACTTTCTAACGGCCAGCTTATGTAACATTTGGCTTCCCGTAACTGTTTGCATGACATCAATGAATTGCTTAAGTTATATACTCCTGTATGTCTGCAGAACAAGACATAGAGGGAAGTGAAGTAGCACAGTCATTATTAAGGGTCATTGGGGTCTGAACACCTGTATAAAAAACTTTTTGTTAGTCATATTAAACCTGAGACTGATGAGAAGGATAATCCTGGATGGTAAATGTGTCTTGCTACTGTAAACATATCAGTGGCTGAAGGACTTCGCTCCTCATCGGCGTGCCAGGAGGGCCGTAAAAACCTCTGGAGACTGCTTTGAATTAATGTCAGTCTTGGATCAGAGATAACTTTCTCTTTTTTTTTTCTTCGAGACAGAAAGTGACCTGTAACACCTTGCTAACACAAAACCACTGGCTGGTGAGAACACTAGCAGCCTGTCTGGTAACACAGTAGCCCTCATTCTGTAGGCACTGGGTGTGGGCC
This sequence comes from Menidia beryllina, assembly GCA_013363375.1. NCBI lineage: Eukaryota > Metazoa > Chordata > Actinopteri > Atheriniformes > Atherinopsidae > Menidia > Menidia beryllina. The sequence continues at coordinate 2,282,306 of JABUIW010000162.1, read as the reverse complement.
AGCCCCTCTTCCCCTTCTTCTGCCTGTGAATTCTTGGCTGCCATACCTCCACTTTTGTTTTATTATCTGAGGAGTATCCTGTTTTGGTTGTAACTATAGGAACCCAGAGAAACAAAAGAAATGGTCTAAGCTGTTTTACAGATAATGTTCCACACACTTGGATAGACTCAGCTTGACTGCAATTGTCCAACAGCAATTACGGCGGCCCCGAAGTGTAAACATACAACTAAACCGAGTTGAACATTTTACAGAGCGGAACATCAAATCAAACTGCATGCGATTTGTTCAAATGCAGAAAAACTTAAACATTTTCAAATAAAAATGTTAAAGATCCTAACAAAGAAATTACAACTCCAATGAGGAAAACTGATTCTTTTAGCAGAAAATAAACATGGAAAACAATTATTCAGATGACATATTAAAAAACAATGACCTCTTAGAGCAGTGCAACTAAAGCGAAAGCATGGCGATGAGACCATATCAAACTAAAGTTTGATTCAACACAACCAAACAGAAAAGGAGATATGGAAATAAGCTCCTGCGAGATTTCTCAAGGGAGCAAAAAGTTAAACTAGAGGCCTAAGTTTCCCTGATTGTATTAGTCAAATGTGCTGTGACATCACATGGATGCAATATAAGGCACCCATTGCTTGTGCATTTGAGGGAGGACTGATCATCACCAAACAGCCAACAAAGAGCACTCTTGTCAGTTGTGAGTGAGAGCGATCGACTTGACTGCGACGTCTAACCGGTAAGTCGCAATTACATAGGACGGGAGATCAATGTTAAATCCACCGTATGGTGGAGGCAGCAAGATGGCATCAGCCTGGCCTGTGCCGCCATTGTGCTGTTAGCAGAGGAGTTGATGGAAAAAAAAGAGATACAGGATATATTTTCCAAAGGGGAAAAGTTTGTTTTGTAAGATGTTTGTGGTTCATCGCTTGTTTTGAATTCCTGTATGACTGAGTATGTAAGGGCAGCAAAGCACATGGTCATCAAATGGTCACTGGAGAGAGGAAGAGAGAGAATAATGAACTGGTTGTAAGAAGGGTAGATATGCCCTCAGGGAAGGGATTCCTGACACAGACAGAGTAGGTGGAGGACCATCTATTGATCTAAATTCCTCAGCATCTAAATTGAGGATTCATCCTGATCTGAATTAAAGCAAAACATGTAAGTCACTTCTCCGAAGTCTTCACACATTTTCTGTGTGCATTTTGATATATTTAGCCTTTTATGCCCGTTCTCTTCTGTATGACAGCTTCCTCATGCATCTGTAAAACGGATAACATTACCTTTCTCCACCCTGTGTCTGGCCAGTGTGTAGGTCTGTCAGATGATAAGGCAGAAGCAGTCATATGTTTTCACACAGACAGTAAACAGACTCATGGTCCAGATCATTGTCCATTGTGCTTCGCCATTTTCTCTGCTTACTGCTGCAGTTTAGAGGGTGAAAACCCATTTAGCAATTAGACATGTAATGGAAAAGTTTGTGTCTGCAACATGCTCAGGCTGTACACAATCCTCCTCTTCCCACTTGTGGGGCTGATGAAGATGACTTTTTGTCATCTTTGTTTACCATCCTTATCACTGTTATATGAGTGCTAATGGTCCATAGTAAAGTTACTACATGAATATCCAGAATTAGACAGACAAGAAGACTCTGCTGGGATGATTATTTCTAATGAGGGAATAGAATGATTTACTTAATGAACATGAGTTTTTTTAAATGCTAACATTCCTTTTTGTAGCATGTGGGGCAGAAGATTTTCCTATCAATAAGATCACATGAAGCCACATTTGTACTCATGACAGCAACAAGCTGACATTTAAAATATTGAATGTCTGGGAATATTTTGTTGTCAGTCTGTCATGAGACTATGAATTTTTATCATTAGTGGAATTAATCAATCAGACTGAGGATTCCTGAGCCCTGGATTTATTTAAGTGATAAAGCTTTACTTTTTTTAAATGATCAATTACATTTGCGTGATTTTTAATGAAGTGGAAGAAAAATGTTTATTATTCATTGGAGAAAAAGCTGTAATGATACTTCTGTCTGACGTAGGGGTCCAAAATAAACCACAAGAATCTTAAGTGAGATTGCTGCTAAATCCTGTGACAGTAATCTGACTAAAAATTGAGCCAGTGTGGACATTGTGAGTGCATGAATAACCAAACAGAGAGTGTGCTGTAGCAGCTGAAGTCATAAGCAAGTCGACTTTCCCCACTCTGAAAATAACTCGTGTGACTATGAATTGTCTGCAGCATGCAGCCTGGTCTCTTTCCAAGGCTAAAATCATAAAACTGTGATCCCAAGGGCTTAAGTAAATGCAACTAGACTTCTTCTGAAGTTCTAAAGAGGAGTAAAGAGGCCTTGAGAAGTGAAACATCTTCATGATCCAAGAAGAACTCCAGTTGCCTTGACTCAAGCTCTCAGAATTACTATAACCTGAATGGCTGACAAGCTACACAAACACAAACGGTGACATTTGTCTAAATATCTTATAATTTACTGTTTCCTCCCACAGGTTTTAAGAACTTTAATCAAACAATTGCTACTAGTGTGCAGACTCAGAATAACTCTAGTTTCTTGTGAGTTTAACGTCATTTCTGTCTCTGCAGATCAGTATGGGACAGAACCAGGACAAAGTGGACGGTGAAAAGCAGGTCCTCAGTGACCAATCGGAGGCCACGCCTCAGGACCACAGCCTTGGAGCTCTGGCCAGTCACGCAGGTGATGTCATGGAGGGAGAAAGCTCATGTGAGGAGGAGGCTGTTGAGACAGGGGAAAAATCTGGCGAAGCAGAGTCTCCGGATCTGGATGAGAGCCCCGGGCCTGAGCCAGTAACACCTTCTAGTGAGAAACACATACATTTGTGCGAGAGGGAGGTAATACAGGGAGGGGCTGCAGGGAAGGAGGGTGGAGGTGGACGAAGAGGAGGAGACTGGCCTGCCCCATTGGTTCCACATGGGATGGGCAAGAACCACAAGACCAATTCAGGAACGAAGAGGCTTGAAAGAGCACAAAGGGTGTTTAGGCAAGTCAACGGAGACGAAAGAAATACTCTGGAGCAGCTTCGAGCATCTTCAGAGTTCAAGATGGAGTATGACGCTGAAGAAACCTTCTCACAACAAGATGAGAACTCAGGGGACCTGCATCCATTTGGCAACCCTGGACAGGAATCTGCGATCATGAAGAGAAAGGCATGTGGAGCTGAAACAGGAAGTGAGTTGGTGCTCATTCAAGATCATAAAGTGTCCATGACTACTGAGACTGAGAATGAGGATGTTGGGTTCTGTGCACGGACAGCAGGCTCTTTGAGTGACAGGAAGGAACCGCCTCCAGCTGCAGGCCAACATCCTTTGAAAAACAGTCGGCAGAAAGGGTCTTTATTAGATATGAGAGACACCATTCACTTTGGGGCCTCAAATGAAAGAACTGAGCGTAACACTAAGGAAGGAGTCTTAGCATGTGAGAAAAACTCAGGTTTGAATGATCACTCTTTGGCTACATCAAAGTTCTTTGATGACTCAGCGGAAAAAAATGACACCTTGTTCTCAGATTCAGCATCAAATGTGGCCTTGCCCGCTGAGCCCAGCTCTATTTTGGAGAAGCTACTGAAGAGAAACAGAAAAGAGGCTATCCCGTCTCTGTCTAAAAAAAAAGAAGTTGATACTCACAGCAAGGACACCATCGTTCCTGAGGACACAGAGGCAAAGGAGGCAGTTCACAATACATCACCGGTGATCTCCAGCGAGCAAGATGATCAACCTGAATGTGTCATTAAGGCAACTTTAAACATGCAAACTCACAATGCAGCCTCAGATTCGATCTGTTTTCCGTCTTCAGTGACTGGAAATGCTGTGCATGAAAGCTCACTCACAAAATCGCATTATTCCAGAGGTGAGAACATCAAATCAACAGATACTTTAGTGAAGGGAGATGTGGAGATACGGCCAAACATGGGTTGCTTTAAAAGCATTTCTTCAGACAGCTCACAGTCAGCTGTTTCCCATGAAAGAATGTCATGTGAGGCAAGTGGAGGGATATTTGAGAAATATGCACATTCTGCTGAGGGCCACGCAGAGTCCCCACCAGCACAGACAGACGGGCAGGTGGTGAACTCGGTCGAAGTTCATACAACCGAGAAGACAGCCAGTGAAACTAAAGGAACACGTTCAAGGACGGGGATTGACCATGAGGGCAAAACATCAAGCTCTGATAGGGCAGATACTCAGCCTATGAAAAGGCAGATGGTAAAAGAGAGCCGTGAGGACACTGCTGCTCCAGCTGGGGGTGCAGGTGTGGTCGCAGCTGACACAAATTACTCAGGGAGAAGCAATCAGGTCTCATGCACCATGAAGCAGGATCTCCAGAATCTGACACTGGATTCAGAAAATGCCTCATCAGATCACAAGGATAAAAAAACTTGCAAAGAGGCAGATGAAGGTGTTTTATTGAGGGACAAATCCCAAAGCACTCCAAAATCTAGGCCTGTCTCAGACCTGATACGGGGGACAATTCAACTGCATGAAAAGCTGCAACACCTCGAACGACCAAAGTCCACAGAAGTCAAGCCTGAGGAGCAAGGCCAGTCTCTGAAAGTGGCACAGATGAAGGCGGCTTTCGATTCACCACTGAAAACTCCAGACAAGGCCCTGGAAAGGAAGCCATCAATGAGAAGAGGTAAGGACATCAAAGTCTTAATAGATTTTAACTGTGCAGTGAAAGAGATAGGTTGGCACATAATTTGTGCTGGTTCTTTATTCAAATGTGCCACCAGTCTTTTTTTTTTTTTTAATTCCCCTTGCATGAGAGAACTTACCAGGATTTTTAAGTTCCATTGGTTTTTCATAAATCGAGCTAAGATATCTGTGGTGCCATAACTGCTTTATGTTTTATATTGTGTGGAGAGGGCATTTCTGGCTGGCTCTGGTCATACTTAAAATGTATGCCATGCTACAGAGTGCATTTGGGTTTTAACAATGGATCCCCCCCTCCCAAAAGTTTGTTTTTAATTTCTTTTGTGTGAGGTTTGATAAACTGAACTTCAAAAGTTCTGGGGGAAAAAAACAAAATACTTCTTGGATGAGAGAACAGATTAATTAACACTTTTGTTGTCGAACAAAGTACATCATTCTGCTTTCCTGGTCCGTGAATACCCAGCAATTAAACTGGCCACAAACACAGGCATCACATTTCATCTTCAAACTGATGTAGGTTGAGGAAAACTAATTGGATGATGGGCCGCAGCTGTTTCCTGCTGTGAGGATTCTACTTGGCTCTGCAAACATTAATTTGCAAATATATCGCCATCTTGTGGTTTTGTGTAGCACTTGGGGTACATTGTGTTCCCCATGTACAGACAAAACAAATTTTCAATGCCATCAGGTGATATCTGAAACGGTTAAAACGTGGGATATTGTGTTGGTGCCGCACACACGTTACACACTTCAATTACACACAAACATTTTAAAACATCCCTTTCATTGATATCTAAATGTTATCCAAATATTTTTTTGGATGCTGTCACTAAAGCACATGCAACAGTGTGTATTCATCCTGATGTTTGATATCCACCTGCTTTAAGCATCCATTATCACAGCTGCACAGCATGGATAAAGACACTATGTAATTAATGGTGCATCATCATTGATGGCAAATTCAAAATCCTGATGATTCACGAAGTTTCACCTGAATGCTGGCTTATGAATGGGTAAAATGTCCAGATTTAGCAGAAAAACAAACAAAAACACGATCCAATTGACAGATTCTGAAATGATTTCTAGCATAATAATGTAATAACATAGTATAAAATAACGATCATATACGCATTATGAAAAAAGACAAGAATAACGGCAAAAAATGAAAATGCACTTAGTCCAAAAATGTATATAATTTTTTTACAGTAACTGGGAATTTCAAGAAAGCAAATTAACTACGTTTTCCTTGTCCATCAGTGCCCTCTGATTGGCTGTCGGAACTGTCAGTCCAGGGTGTACGATCCAAACATAGCTGTTTTTAAGAAAGAAATTGGGTGGGGCTTGCGGCAGACAGGGGAGAGAGCACACAGAGCCGCTTGTGTCAGCGCAGCAGCGACTCCGGCTGAGGGAGGAATAAATTGGGATACGCTTTGGGCTGTGTTCTATCATTCAGTTTTCGGGAATACTTTTATTTCATCTTGGAAGGTAAGTGGCACACGAGCCGGATTATTTGAAAGCGCTTTGTGTGCTTTCTGTCCTAGTGTTAATTGTGCTCCTCCACCTAACCACAGCAGTCCAGACAGGAAAATGCATGCGCTAGCTAAAATGAATCGGGATACTCTGTAGAAAACGAACTGTTTCCCAGCTAGCGTTAGCCTTTAATAGCTATTAACTGGCAGCGTTGGGACGTTTCCTGTCGGCGGCCAACGAAAACGTAGTTTTGAAGTAATATTTTCTGTTCGTTCGAATATTTTTTTAGCCTGGCATAATGTGCTGCTGTACGTTATTGAGCGGGGTGGGGTAGCTAACCGTAGTGCGACAGGAAAACTTATCTCCAAAACGATAGATCCACATAGACGGAGGTGCAGTCAGCACAACCGCGCCCTGGCCCCTGGCATTCACTTCAAACTGAACAATAGCTTCAACATAGAAAACATCCAAATGGTTAACTCCTTCAGTTTCATGGACCAAAATTGTGCCCGTAATAGAAATGGTATTTATTCGGTAGTCGTCCAGATGTGGGGTTCAGACGTGACCTACTAAGGCAGCCGAATGAAGGATAATAGGGGGAAGAGGGTCATAGCAGTCGCTGATTTCACGGTGCATTTCCCAGTTTCACAGATTATTGCGTCCTCCACCGGCTCTCCGTCCTTCCTGGGTCATAACACGTGGAGAATTGTTGGTATGGAATCACTCATAATCTGCCTGTGGTAGTCATAATCGGCGAGGGCAAACGGAGAGATGTGTCGCTGTTATGGATTCCTGATTTACAAAATTAGGGGCTTTTTTTCAATGATAGTCGGTTTTGGAAAAAAAAATTCTAATAATAAATACATTGTTACCTCTTATGGTTAGCTGCCTTACATTGTAATTCGAAATTCTCAGATAATCATGGCCATTTGTTCTGGACCACAATCATTGTGAAATAAATGGATGTCCTCATTAATCAGTCATGGTGGTATCATTAAGTTACTGACCCATTTAACTGGCCTTTCCCTTTTCTGTTGGACTTCGGTCTGTGAATTAAAGACGACAAAAATGCGGAATAGTGGCATTATTGAAAATTGATCCACAATATTAGATGGTAGGAAGTTTGGTGACTCACCCTGCAGTAATGAATGGTAACTTCAATCAAGAACTGAGGTGGGATGAAGTCCCAAGTAGTCCTCTGTAGTCCCTCTGAATGCCACTGAGGGTGCATTTGCTTGTTGGTGACAATGGGTTTGACTTGTAATGACAGTGGTTAATGTGCTAAGAGGGCAGCTTGTTCTACATATTTGACCTCTGTGGTGAACTGTGTTACTCGGTTCCCATGTTAGCTGAAGGGGTTCCCCTTTGCAAAGCAGGTGAGGACTGAAGGAACACCCAGGGGCCAACAGTACAGCTGTGTTTGGATAAGTTAACCATTATCTGTATGTTGTGCTGCAGCACAAGGGACACAGAAGTGTTTAGCCTGCTTTCCTGTGACTTGATGGACTCGGGAAATGAGTCAGGAAGCATTGGGAAACTAAGCATGGGGTGTGTGTCTGTGTGTGTGTGTGTGTGTGTGTGGGGGGGGGGGGGGGGGGGGGGGGGTTGTTCCTACCAGCTGAAGCAGATCGGTTGTAGTCGGTTTCAATCTAATTTTTAACATGCATAAACAGATAAATATTACAAAAGATGGATTATTCCAGTTGTGTTGAAACGATAACTAAAATGACAAAGTGCTTAGCCTGTTCTTCAGAGATTGCATGCTTTCAACATGTCTGACATACCTTAGTTTTTGTCCAGTCCTGTCATCCTGTCAGAGGAAGTTGTTTTTTCTTCCTCATTTAACTTTCTGTCTTCCATACAAAAAAGTTCTTTCCTCCCAAACAAGATGGCCAAAAGTCTTTCCACAAGCACAGGTGGAAAGGAACATCTCATTAACAGCCACCTGCTCAGTGTATCGGTGTGCTCTGTTTGGCCCAGCCTGTATAGATGAAGAGGATCACATGGCTAAATCTGTACTAATTGTTTACACAATGGGGGGGGGTAATCCAGCCCCACACCTATCAATATGAATACATAATTAAATCTGATCATGGAAACATTCCACCTTTGTGGGTAAATTTTAAAAACATTGGCATCTTGGTTTCCTCTGTGCTCAGTAAAAGACAAACTGCTTCTTATCATCTTGTATATTTGCCAAAACCTCAGAACTTAAGCTAGTTTAGAAGCATGTCCTTTTTAAAAAAAAAAAAAAGATTTTTTTTTTTAACACATTGTGGCATTTAGCAGGTGCAAACAAGATGACAGTATTTCCTCCAGGGGTTTTTAGCCTCATGACTTGTTGAAGTGGGGCTCTGCTTTGTGTATTTCTCTTTGGGGGAGGTGAGTCGCTGACCAGGAAGTCAGGGACCGCTTTGTACTCAAATTTTTGTTTTTATTCAACATCAAGTCAGTTTTGGCTTTTGTCATGTTCTGTTTAAGCATGTGGACTACCAAAAAAAATAAATACAATGGTTTAGGAAAAAAAGAACATACTTTTCCAGATTTTATTTTTTTATATATATTCAATTGTAGCTTGATTTGCACTAATAAAAAAAAAAAAAACTGAAGCTTATCTTGTTTCAATTTTTTTTTTGTCTTTCTTTAGGGATATGTTCATTTGGGACTGTAAGTAGGATAAGGATTGTAAGATTTAGTCATAAATCTCACAATGAAGAAAGTAGTGTTTAGAGAAGTTTTATCTTGGAGTACAGCTGACAGCATGGTCAGTGTTGCACTCAACATACAGACATGTTTCTTATATCTGAGCCCAAGGCGTCAGGCTTTCCTGTTTTGGAATGAGGAAGTTGGAATGACTGTGTAAGAACTGGCCTTTTTTGTGTATATATGCAAGACAAAGTATCTGAGGATCTGGCAACCTGCCCAGTGCGTTTTTCCAGCCGCTTGGCCTGTGAGGGTAGGCTCAAGGCCTTTACACGTTGCACGTTGTCTTCAAATGGTGTATCGCCTGGTCACTCAGGATTGGGTAGAGGTTGAAAAACTGGAACCTTATCTTATTGTTATGGGACGATTTCTGGAATGTAGCTGGAATCTGATTACAATAGTGGTCCGTGGCCTTGGTTTCAGGAAGGGGATTTAGGTGGTGTCTCATGCGGTCTGTATGACAAAAGCCAAAGTAGAACCACTGTGTTGAGCTATATCACTCGCTTGTGTGGTGGGGAGAGGGGTGGCACGCCTCACAATTTGTGTGTGTGTGTGGGGGGGGCACTGACAAAAACTTTAGTTGTAAACTCAATGCCTTCTCCCAGATTCTTGCCATATTATCCAGCTTTCACACCAAATTTTTAAAAATCTTTTTGCACCACTGACAGAAGCATGTTTAGCCTTAGTGCCTTTTGGGCCTAAAAGTATTGGCACCTCTTTGGCAACCAGTATTTAACTTCAACAACATGATTAGGTGTTGTCCTCTTGGCTGAGTTGGACTACAATTTCTGTATAACTTTGTGTGAAAATAAGTGTATTTGATATTTATGTTGGTACTTAAAGCGACTTTGATAATGAGCATGGGTGTGTTGAAAGTGGTGAAACTGGTCAGCCCTATACAGTTTTGTCCAAGTTGCTACTGGTGGTTGGCGACATTGGCCATTAGTGGAGGAGCTTGGCTGTGCCTGGCAATATTGCATTTAGAAGAAAGAACCACAAACAGGAAATATTGATCTTCACGTTTTATTATTTTTCTTTTACTTTCGCTTTAGTTAACTTTGTGTATGCTAGACGTTGGACTGTGGTGAAGTTCACAAATGTATTAGCTGGCAGCTGAGGCCCTGACAGTGTTTGAGTTGAGGGTTATGCTATTCTCTTATGTGGGAGCAGGCCGTTTAGCAACTGCTCTGCTCTTTCTGCTGCCCCTCCTTTTTTATTATCATCAGCTTATCCTGATTTGTGGCTTGGATGTTGCATCTTTTTTGCCAAATGCACAATGGAACACACATCATCAAGGACAGATTTTACAACCCAGCAAAGGGGCAAAACTTAAAACCATCCAAATGGTTGTTAGCAAAATTATAGTTTTTAAAATCTTATTTTGAGGCTTTATCCATTGTTCAGGAAAGGCTAATGTCTTTTTGATGTTACTGAGCCCTAAGGGATAGAAGCCATCATCCAATTTATACGTAATACAGAAACCAGTCTTAAATGTGAATTCAAATTGGTTACTAAATGTCATTGTTGACTTTTAAGCACTGCTGCATTTTTATCAGATTAGGGAAATATTGATGAATGCGTCTGTCCTTTGCAGAAAACTGCTGTTGACAGAATGAGGTGGCCTGTGTTTTTAATTGGAATGTGTGAACATAACTGGATGTGGCAGGTGTAGGCAGCATTAATGTAATTGAAGTCCATCCATCCAACCATTCTCCACCACTGTTGTGTTCTAAAATGAATGTCTTTACTCAAATCAGATGTTTTTTTTCCAAAAGGTTTTTCATTTCTTTAGTTGAATGTGTGGGAAATTTTGGACTTTGTTATGCAGCATCAAAAATGACATTTATGCTGTCTTGGAAAGTGGTCGTCATCAAGTATGGGTGTAGAGTTGCATGGAGATGCATCTTGGATGAAGTGACTGAAAGTGTTTGTTCTTACTGTAATAACAGATGTTAAAAAAGATGGCATTCTGCCACGCTGGCTAAACATGAGCTCTTGATAAGCTCCCTTTTTCTCTTGTTTCCGCTCTCTAGCTGTTTTGCAGTATTATGTCAGAGCAGAACAATTTCCCCTTGGTTTAATGGAAGGCAGCAGTCGGCCTGAGTGTGAAGTAAATATTTGATGGAAACCCTCCATGGTTTAGTTCGGTGACCTCAACAGTGAACATGAAGTGGTCCACATTTTTCATTATCACCTTTCACCATACTTGCCATGACGCATCTGCAGATGTTGGGATTATTTTTTAGGTACCCCTTAACCGAGACGCAAACAATATTTTCTGCAGCTTTAGCTTTTTTCAGATGAGCTCCTTTTATACTATCTGTATTGTGACGAAGTGGGATGGGGTTGAAAAGAATCTGCTTTTTAGGACTGGCTGCAAAGATCTAAACGTATGAATGCTACTAAGTGGATAATGTTCCACCTCTTTATTTTTAGACTCTTTATTTTTCAGACAAGTGCAGCTGGAAGTTGTCATGACTGCTGAGGTGAAATCTGTCATGGATAAAGTCCCATTGTTAGACATTTTCTAAATGCTCATGGTGCTTGTGTATGGGACTGAGGCAGCAGAACTTACACAAGTATCTGTATATTTCTGGTGTATGAGGCAGTGGAACCAGTGTTGCACAACGATCACGCCAATATGACATCAAGTCATTGGGAACATGAATATTAAGTTGCTGCTTTTCAGTAGTATTTGAGTCATTTGAACTGACTTCCTCGCCGTGTCTCATTTTGTTGACTATTATTTTCTGGGATGTCTGTCATCCAATAAATTACAGCTGCTGTTTTAAAGCGAAACAGCCTGCCACCCTGGTTCCAGTGTGGTGATTGTTAAAGGCCCTTAACTAAACAGTATTATGAGTTGTGTAAATAACCCAGATATGAATTTCACCTTGCAGAAAAGTTGGCATTTGTATTCAACCATCTTGAACCCTACTCAACCCCCTACTCTTCACATTACCGGTCAGCTGAAAAACCTGCAGACTCCGTCTCTAAATGGGTAGAGGATGTAGGTTTTATTTGCAAACAAGTGTGTTTCCCCCTGACCAGGCTGAGTGCCTGGTTATTTTTAATGAATTAATGTAAAGGCAACCTGTCTAACTTCAACTTTTTTAATTCATAGGTTGTGTGTGTTGGGAATTGGCAGAAAAGTCTGTCTGGTTGCTTACGTATGACATTGCTGTTGCTTTATGGAGCTGTTAGGACACTCTTACCCCTCCAACAGGACGAACCTCTTCTGTATGTGTTGCAAATTGCCTTTAGCCCACATAAACGCTACTATACACATACAGTGGAAGACTTCCAAAACACGTCCTGCGTCTGTGCTCTTTGGCCACAATGATCTGGGACTGTTTTTTTAAAGTAAATTTTCTCGTTGAAAAAAAAAAAGTGTGTGTGTGTATGTATATATATATTGTTTTGTGTGGAAGGTTTTGAAAGATCCCTGTAAATGGCCTGTTATTGCAAGTGGAATTTAGGGATTGAATGGGCTTGTTTTATCCAAAGCACTCTTGTCAGCAGATTGTTGTCTTGGTGAGGATTTTCAATGAACCAACCACAAAGTCTGTTTTTGTTTAGATGTCCCATCCTCCCCTGGAGGTGGCTCTCTCTGTTCATGTTCAATTTCTCTTTAAGATATGGCACAATGATAGATGAGGAAAAAAATGCATTATGAAAACGGTTTAAAGTGGAGGTTTGTTTTCATCTTCCACTTTAAGGAATCTGATCTGAATCTGGATATGTTGTATTAAGAAACTTAAAGATTCTGCTTCTTACCCGACAACAGAACATAGCACCGTGGATCTTAGTCTTACAAGTAACTCTTAAAGAATGGATAGATTCAACTGTGCTGTTATAGCAGCCGCCTCATCCTCTGTTCAAGATGAAAAGCCTCATTAATATTGTATAGAAAAACTTGTATTAAGCCGTATATTGAAATTTCCAATATTTTGTGCTGGCCAAAAACAACGGAAAAGGTGGCATGTTCTGGATAATGAATCATTTTGTGGATTAAGTGCCTCATGCTATCAAGTCGTCCGTTTCCCATAAACCATCTAATTTTCTATTTTTACTGGTAATAAATTCTTTCTCGCTGACCTCAGTAATGTATACCATAACACTCATTTCCAGGCCAAAAAGTGTTGGATTGATCTCTATCCGCTCTCTGCAGATATGAGACGAGTTGTACGACAGAGCAAATTCCGTCACGTCTTTGGCCAGGCCGTGAAGAATGACCAATGCTACGATGATATCCGGGTTTCAAGGGTCACATGGGACAGCGCCTTCTGTGCAGTCAACCCCAAGTTTGTTGCCATCATTATTGAGGCCAGCGGCGGTGGAGCTTTCCTTGTTCTCCCCCTTCACAAGGTGAGTTCTTTTTCTTTTTTCTGTAATGGACGCCATTGTCATAAGCACTCCTTTGTGTGGGCAAAGCACCAGAGCTTGCCTTTAAGACAAATTAATGAAAAGAACTAGGTGTGTAAGCCTGCTATTTTCTTTTTTGTTTGTTTGACGTGGATGGAAATATAAAGTTGAACTTTTTAAAAAAGTGCTCTGAAGAAGCAGTACTGCTGACTCCTCATGTCTATGTACTCTGGGATTAATGTTTACCAGCAGCTGTTTCACACACCCGCACGTGCAGAAGAAAAACTACTCCAAAGCTGTAAAGCCAACCTTCTCTTAAGTCTTTCTTCCTTATAAGGAATCAGTCCACAGATTTACTCATGGCTTGGGTGAGATTGCATTTGAAGATGGTTTTGCTGTAAACATGCTTGAGGTATTGCAGCATGCCACCCTTTTGTTTGAACCCTACTGTCAAAAAGAGGTAACGTTATTTGCTGCAGAAGTAGGATTCAGTTTAAGAATTGCCTCAATTTCTCTTAGAAACCTCCAGGATGCAATGGCCAGTTGTTTGCCGGTTGTTTCCTTTTTGCAGGGCCCCGCTATGGCCAAGTGGCAGATTCTGACACTGTGAGCGACACAAGCAGTGCAATGCTGTTGACAGATCCTCTCTCAGTCTGTAATTAGTGTGCACCACTTGTCATACGAGATGGCTCCAGCATAGGGGATCTGATCCTTTGACCTGTCATCACACAGCTCGCAGTTCTCGGCACCTCATTAAATACAGAGCTTGTACTGGAGGTGGGCTGCAAACGTAGACATTTCCACACTCCTCCTCCTGCTCCGTGTGCTTATCTGTGTGTGAGCTGCCCTCTGCTTGCCATGTCCCAGTACAGTACTTTGAACAAATTCTACTTTTACGACTGAAGTAAAAGGAGGATCCTGCTGCAGGATAGCAAGGTTCTCATGTGTATCAAAAAACTCAGGCGACTTCCTTATGAGAAATGAGACAAGAAACCTTCATTTTTGGATTGTCCCACATATGTTGGCAGGTCTGACAGACCCATCCTTTAAACCTTCTTCATTTCAGCAGGAAGCACACTGAGACGAGGGGAGTCCCGTCAGACTTATCTTGTTCCTTTTGTTCCGCCATTAAACCCGTTTTTCACCTTATTAAATAGCATTCCACTTTTCCCTTTTTAATTCTAACATACATCCATACATACCTTGCTGAGAGGAATTTTTGACTAAGCATGTTCATCTGGGCTTGAGCTTGGCAATTCAGGTCTGAGAAGTGGGACAAGTCTGTTCCTGCAAAAAGTTTGACACTGCAGTGGAGAAGATTTGCAGTACTGGGTTGTTCCTTGTGTGCAATACACACCGAAGCTCTGTCAAATACATTTTAAGAAGAAAGTATGATGATGCCTCTTATATAATTTTTTTCCAGGCATAACTGCATGGGTAAAAGTGAGCATGACCAACAGTGATTTAAATCAATGTTGGATTCCTTTTCTTTTGATTAAGGCACACCTCCCCCAGTTTCTCTACCCTTCACCCCTTCCTAATATGAGGGTGCATCTGTCCGGCTAACCCATCTGCCTGTACTGTGTTCCTGCTCTCTGTGGGCAGCCAGCTGCTTAGGGCCTTTGTCCTACACTTTCACCCTCATAGCAGTCCTTTGTCATAACCACACTATAGTGGGGGGAGGCAGAAGTGAGATAATTCTCCTTCCCACTTCACAATTAAGCTAAATGCAACTGTGCATGGTCTTTGTTGTATGTATACAGTGCATAAAACGCTAAATTATGTCTTGGGTTTTACTCTTCCTTTTTGGCAATGGAGAGATCTGCTAGAGTTTCCTAACATTATGGTGGGTGTGTTGCCAAACCTAAGGTCTGATTCGCTTTGTGAGCAGTCAACTGATGGGGGTGACTTAGCGTGATTCACTGGGATGTGGGTTAGTGAAGCAGGCTGACCTGACTCAGCACATCCATGAATATTGTTGCTTTCCCTTGTCTGAAGACAAAGATGCATAGATTAAGGATCAGATGTCCAGCCAAACGCATGTCATCCTCTTCCCTCATGCTTTCAATCTCCCTTTTCTCATTCTTAGCTGGCTGGGAGCTAATTTATTCCCTGATTTCCATATGAAGGAAGTTGTGGGAGTAAAATGGCAGTAAGCCAGTATTTGATGAAAAATTGCTGATTCTTCTCTGCTTCTTTTGCATAAGGAACAAGTATTGGAAAATATGACACATACTCCTTTACAAATTACTTTTCTGCAGGCTTAGGTTTATGAAAATACTCATTTATTCAGCAGCTTTCTTTTCTAATCGGTGTGTCCAGTGCAGGCCACAGGAAAGGGATGAACAAATGTTGTTTGTGTTTTTTAAATGAACCGGTTCATTTCTTCATTCATCCTGTTCTCTCCGTTGGCTTAAGGGCGTGTGCACAGTCACATGTCGCCCTCTTTTTATACACCCACTCGGCTGCTAACTGAGCTACCTTCTGGTTTTTCATACACTGGCTGTGTGATATCCACGGCCTCTCCCCATGCTTTGGTCACTTTTCATTTTAAAGGCCTCTATACTGCTCGGTTACCTCTGCCTCTGCCACTCATTCCTGCTGACTGCAGATTTTACCATATATGGTCATTCACTGCTCCCTGTCTGACAGCCTTCCAAGACCATTTCCTCTCTGCCCTGCCATTGGCTGCCTCGTACAGTGTCTGTACGCTGAATTCTGGGATAGGCCGAAGAATGAAGAGCGGCCAAGATGAGAGAATTGGGTTGAAGTCAGATGTTTTTATCAGTCACCCGCTGTATCCATGACATTTGAATAACTGTTTTATTTGGCTGATGATCACTTCAATATTGAACTATGTGATTTAGAATTTTGAATCTTAGTCAAAATTGTATGCTTTTTTATTTTATCCTGGATATTTGCTAAACCATCTGAGATTTTAGTTCTGCAAAAGACAAGTATTCTTGCAAATTGCCTGCAGGTGCATAAGACTGCTAATATGAAGCGCAGCATGTTGTGGGCATGTAAATAAAAATAAAAAAAACATATCTGGAGAAAAATTTATAATGTACCGTAAGTTGTAGCCAGCATCCGTTTTGCAAAAAGGTGGGGTTTAAATGGGGACATTGATCTGTTGACAAAATGACTGTATAATGCAAATCCCATAAAATTTACACAGAGCTACTTGGCCCACTGACTTTAATGAGGTTCGAGTTGGTTTTTGTCTAAAGAGCTTTTCTGTTTTTCTTCAGATTAGCATTTAGCTTGGCATGATTTGAACTGGGGGTGTGTGGAAACATGATACTGTGTATGCCACACATGGATTGTACTGTGGTGTATCCTCAAGTACACGTCTGATCATGTATGTTTGCCAAAGCTGAGTTATTTATTGCTCAGGTTCACACTCGGCCTGTATTGTCCCAGCCCAATAAATCTTAAAATTCCAGTTACGACAGGATTTCTGATGGTACTGCCTCAGCTGTCTGCATCAACCATACAGACGCAGTGATGTGTAAAAGTGGAAATTTCCATGGAGCTCCGAGCAGCCCTGGACAGTATGCATGGAAGACCCTTTAGTTTGCATGTGTGGATCACATGTGGAGCTGCAAGGAAAGGAAGTGTGCAGGCCTCTTGTGTGAATGAAAAGTATGTCCTCTGTAGCCTTGAGGGAACGTTCATACAATTTTTTTTTTTTCTTCTATGTTTCACTGTTGTGCTTTGTATCCATCACCTCATTTTCTGTAGTTGTATGTGTTGCTATGCAACTGGCTGTTTTCTGCGCTTCAGGCATTCCTCTAAAAGGAATGTAGTGTAGCTGTGGATATGTTAGGTAGCTGGGACATTCAGACCGAGTGCTTCGATTTATTTTGTCAGTTTTTCTTCCAGGAAATCTGTATTTCCTTTCAACTATAGGCTGGTTTCTGTGGAGATCATTGTCTTGGCTGCTCGGTTTAGTTTAGTTAGTCATGACTGGGTCTCTCCTGCTGCACATCAAGCAGACTTGTATCATACTTGCATTTACTAAAAGTTTAGATTTCTTCAAGTGGAGAATGCACAACGAAGCCTCTTGTATTAATGTATAACTATTCAGTACAGTTTCTTATTTTAGATTCACTGGTCACATGGCTTGCGTGTTTTTTTTTAAAGCAGGTGACCACCTGGACTGAATCACTAATGGCAAGCTTAGCTGGTCGTGTTGGATTTTATATGAAATAAAGTCTAGGATTTAGGCTATGCCCAGCTATTTGTTTTTTATCTTGGAATGTTTTCAGCATGTCGTAATAAACAGTCTTCTTTGTGCAATTGACCTTTTTACTTGAAGTCTAGTCCACTGGGCTCCAACACTGTTTTTTTTAAGGTTATCAACATTTAAGTTTTGCTTGGAAAAGGGGTAATAAAGTCTGGCAAGACTGCTATCTGCTGAATTCAAACAGTAAAGAAAGTTGTATATTTTGACTTGTCCAGATGTTCAAACTATGGTCCCATATCCACAGTTGAAATATATAATTTTTTTGTTTTGTTTTTTTCCCCCTGATCTACTGATGACCTCGTAGTGATCCAGCAGATTTATTTAGTAGTTTCTGTTTCACCTGTCAATCTCATCTAATGTTTCTATGTTTATAGCTACATATTTCTGCTCTTCCTCTTTGTTTACATAAAGCATCAATAATATACATGCAAGCTCAGCACAAAATCCACTTGTTACGCGCAACAAGGAATTTCTGGGTCTGAAGAACAAACGCCATTAACGCCTCAGTGCGTGCTACATTTGACGCCGCTGAGGCCGCCTTGCTCATTTACACACATACCATAGTGGTTGAGGTGTGGAATGCAAAGAGGACCAGGCTCTCTGGGTCACTGTAAGCCTCTGCTCCACCTCCAGATGAGCCGTACGTTATGTGCAGACCCTTTTCCTAAACTATAATGAGCACTCACAATGTGTTTGTCAGTGTGACATCATTCATATTAGATTTAACCACTTTTAGTGATTCAAAAATTTCCAGATATCATTAAATGGGTGCTTAAAAAAAAAAGGTAGGAAATTAAAACTTTTACTTGAGTGTAGACGAGCCTGATTAAAAGGCAGTAACGTGCTGTCAGAAAAATTGTATTATAGCTAAACTTCTCAAACTGACATTTTGTTATTGAATTAATTTAATTTAGTAACTGGACCTCGGTGGTCCATCCATCTGTAAAAACTCGGAAGCAGAGGTCTCAAACTAAAGGAGGTCTTCTAGAGGCTGACTTGGTTTGAATGGCTTGAAACATTTCACGTAAAATGTGTTAAATAAAATGAAAAAACTTTTCCCATTTGCCTGTTGCTGTCCACCACCAATCTGACCACTCTTCTTCTTTGAGCTACATTGAGTTTTAAAGGGGGTAATTCTCTAGGTTCATCTGTTGCTCTCCCGCCTCCTAAACCGTCAAACAAGTTCATCCAGCTTTTTTCTTTTCTTTTTTTCTCCCAACCATTGTGACAGTGCTAGTCTCCCGACATGCATGTCCTATTGTCACACTGATGGTGGAATAACTGCTTAGCATTGGACTGACCATTTTGTATGGTTCACTGATTAATTTAGTGACTTCAAAATGATCAAGCAAAAATATATATTTTTCTTTAAAAAATCTTGATCTTAATCTGTTTTCCAACTATGAACTTTGCTAGATTGTTATGATCTTTAGGAATGTTTCAGTGTTTGTGCACATTTGAATTCTCTTTAATGTTCGATAAGTGTTGATTTACTAGAATGGATTAAGTTTGGCTGCAGACATCTGTCAGACGTTGTTGGACGGTGTTGAAATGATCAGATGAAATGATTTAGTTTTGTAGATCTGTGAAGAGGTGAATTGGATTGAACGTGATCTACATTATCACCTTCTTGCGGATCAGTTTGGCCCTAGCCAGCCTTGTTTACACTGTTTCTGTTGTAACACCTGGCCGCGAGTCTGTTTCCTTCCTGCTTTGCATCCTGCTCCTGCTGCCTGCAGGAAATTGGGGACAGTAATTCTTTTAATTGGATCTTATACGCTTTCATACATGAGGAAATGACCATTCAGACATCATGTCTTCCTTGTAATTCTAATTACGTGTAATTTTCTCATAATGCTCGTCTTATCAGATACGGGATGGCAACTCCTAGATGCCTGTTGACAATGGTGTCAAAGTCCACATACCGTGCACTCTGGATTGGGTTGGTTTTCAGGTGTGTTCATTTCCACGGCTTTGATGTCAACAATCTGTTCACTCTTGTATACTCCTGAAAGTTGACCCTAAGATCACTTGAATTATGCATCGTAACAAATTTGTCTGTTAGTTGAATACAACCCCTGTGAGGTGGTGTCTTATTGCATAATGACACATTGTGTAGAGTCATCACTGCTCTGTGAACTTATAGGTCAGTCTAGACCTTTGTGTGATAAATTATGACCTTTTAAAAAGATTAATTGACGCATGTGTGTTGTATTTGGCATCCAGGGGGCAGAGCAGATGGGACTTATCCATGCACCACACATTTGATTGGCTTTACTTGAAGTCACTGCTTTGTTAAATCGCGTAACCGTTGTGAACTTTGAGACTGTGCTGACTGCCGTTTCACTTTGCCGTTGAGATACAGCACAGTGATGTTGGTTTGTTGTTAAACTGTTGTTGCACCTCAAGCATAGAAACTGGTGGAGGAGCTGCAGTGAAGAAACCCATGCTAACCATTTTGACTAGAAGTTGTTCACAATTTGGACATTAACTTGACTTTCAATGACAGAGGTCACTTAAAAATCCCACTTGGATTAAATGAATGAAAATTAAATGTCTTGATTCTGCAAATGCAGAGGGGTAGCTGCATCAAATGTGAGAGTAACATGAGTGGTCAGGAGTTAAATCAAACATCTTAATTTTGTTGAGATATTATCATGCTGATCACGCATAATGTTAGCAGCCTATCCAATAAATCCCTATCCTGTCGCACACCCAGAACCAGGAAGTCGTCAAATAGTACAAAGATGTGTTTTACCCTCATTACCTCAAGGTTTTTTGTTTTTTCTTTACCAGAAATGCCGACATTAAACTGTATCTGTAGCATACACGTGGCTATTTTAGATTTGTATTCTGAATACGTTAACCTTAAGCTGGTAAAATCACTCAAAATGAACAGCGGGAAATTAAGTGAGTGGCGTGAGGGGTGCGTGTTCAGTGTCACTACGACACAATAGTCCATTACATAACCATGAATTGTTGTTCTAAACTTATTAAACTTTTTTTTTTGTTTTTTTTTCTCCCCAATTGTTTTTCTCTTAGACCACCGGACCTGGTATTCACGCTCACATTGTAATAAATGGGCTCCTGTCAAATAGTGGTACTCTGAATCCATAACTAGAAATGTAAGTGTCAAATTTGAAATGAAACTGCTGCCACAGGACGTCTCAGTAGATGAGATCATCCACTTTGGCCACGTGGTAGGATTTGGGTGTCCGAGACACACCCTAGTCTGTGTTCACTCCAAGACTCGACGGTACAGGTTTGCTAAGTCAACACCCCACGCAGAGGGCAAGTTCTGTCTACTCAGAAGGGTCAAAGACAAATGTGACTTTTCTTCCCCCTTTTTGAAGTGCCTGTACAACCAAAGGTCATCAGTGTGCGCACATGCCAGAAAGTCATTTGCAGTCTTTCCCTTTGGCTTGTGTATGTAGGTTATATAAAGGGATTATTGCTTGATTTAAATTGACTGTTTTTAAACGGGAAAAGTTGGGCAGCTGGCATGAATCTACTGTATGCCGCCACTGCTTGTAACTTTCTTTAATTATGGGTGGTCTAATAGCTGCTAAACCTAATCTGTGTAGCAGCAGTAAGCCTGTGTTTTGGCTGTGCGATGGTGTGACAAACCAAGGTTGATGCCCTAGCTTCTGGCATTTGTTTATTCTTTTCCTTGCTTATGATTTTTAATAAGCCATGAAAGAAGATTAGATATTTCATGTTTAATGTCAACAATGTGTGCTGGTTGTTGGTTGCTGGAGTTTTGCATTGGATGGGTTATCCCGTCAGTCCGGATTCTTTTTTTTTTTGCAGTAGAAGTATCAATGGAAATGGTATAATCAGGAAAGACTTCCACTCAGCGATTACTTACCCTTTTTGGACAAATAAAATTGCGTTACAAATGGGGTGAATGGTCAACAGTTTTTGCCTGTACCATATGCATATTTAACATATTAAAACATTGACTTCTCCACTGATGTCATTGGTGTAGAGTAAGGGGATTTAGTTTACATTCTGCCACCTTTTGTCATTTTTACATTTATCACCAAGCACTGTCTTGAGTAATGGAAGGGGACAAAATAGCTGGTATAGTTCAGATGTACTCCATTATTAGTTCCTGGTAAGACTACTTGTTCTCCAAGAAAGCTGAACATTTTTTTTACCAGCTTTGTCATGAGTCTTTAGGAATAGTTTTCCAGGTGTCCTGAAGGACAGCTTACAGCTCTTCTTTGGATGTTTTCTGCCTTTTGTTTCCCCATTCTCCGTTAAATGCCACACTCCTTGAGTAATGTTGAGGCCTGGGTCTTGGGGGAGGATTCATCCCTCCATTAAACCTGGTGCCGTTGATTTTCCATACACTTCACATGTGGAGCATATCTGTGCTGTGGAACACATGGTGTATCTTTGTGACAGGCAGCTATGAAGGAAATGCCTTCAGATGCCAAACGGTTAAGTTTAAGTCAGATGCGCTTTTTATGTTCTGATTATTCATAGATCAGTTTTGAGAAGACCTCGTGCAAGCATTGAACCGAGAGAGGGATGCCCCAAGACACTTGCAAATCACTGTACATTTCAAAGCCCCAATTCATATTGAAGTAAGACTGCAGCTAATCTGGAATTGGGCTTGTCAAAGCGGTCCCATGAATTTATCATATAGTAACTGAGCTATTGGGAAACACCATATTGGCTTAAAGTACAATGTGCTCAGTATTTACTCGCACATTTATTTACAGAGCGATTGCACCAATGTTTCGAGAACATATTTCCACATGTCCCATAGTTTGATGAGGCAAATACTGTAATGAATACATGCAAATGGATCAATCATAACCATCTCTTTTAAAATAACCACGTGCAAAAACCAGTCAACCAACCTAAATATTATAAAATGGTGTGTCACCGCATCATCGGTCCAGTCAATACATCCCATGTAAAGGCTACTGGACAATCTGCACTCTGAGTTCTTTGTATTAATAAAGTCCAGGTGTATGTACAGCTGAATAAGCCTGTATCCTTGGCTGTAAAGTTAATATATATAATGTATTATGTTTTCCTCCTGCTCTTAGGATGGCTTTTTGCCAGATGTGTGTGGTTATGAGAGGATTCTTCATTTACTATGTTTATACATGAGATTTAGATCAAATTATTTTTTGTTTATAAATATTAATTGTAGTCCTTGCATCCCTTGAATTAAATACTATATCGTTCAAGGAATTCATTCATTGTTTTAAAGTGAAGAAAATCTGTGCCAGACTTTCTTTTTAAAGGCGGGGTTTAGGATTATTCTGTAATTGTCTTGTTTCAAAGCATGGACCAGGCTAAGACTAATCTTATTATTGTGTTTGTCTTTACAGTCGGGACGCATCGACAAATCCTACCCCACAGTATGTGGTCACACAGGTCCTGTGTTGGACATTGAGTGGTGCCCTCACAATGACCAGGTCATTGCCAGCGGCTCTGAGGACTGCACAGTGATGGTAAGGATTGCTTCACACATTGCACATGATCAAAGACTCGTTGGTTTAGGAGAAAATGGCAGTGCACACTTTTAATTAATAAGTTACAAGAGAGTGCTATTACTGTTATTGCAAGAGCCCAGGCTGTTGTAACCAAGGGATGGTTGGAGGCCTCACCCTTTGGATAAGATTAGGCTCAAATACATGTTGCAGGCATCAGAGCTGGGGAATGATTTAGCTGTTTATTGAGCTGAGGTCACTGACTTTTTTTGAGGCTGTATTTAGTTTCTTCCACATGTCCATATTTGGGCTGTGAAAGGCAGAGATTTTTTTCTACCACTTCCTTACCTGAAAGTCCCAACTTCCTGTTTTAACTTGTTCGGAATCAATGCTGCACTTATTTTATGTTTACACAATCATAAGCCATAAAGAAAGAGGAACCATTGATAGTTCTCTTATTTTTTTAATAGGTTTAGTTTAGATAAGGTAGGAGTGGGCAGTTACACCATTGCACACAACACTCCAGTAGGCATATGTACAATGGGGGAAAACTGGGCTTTCATTTCTGATTTGGTGCTTCTTTCGACTTGATAATAAACCTAAAGGATCTGCTAAGTGAATACAGATTCTTGGTAAAGAGGAAAATACAATCTGTAGAATAGTAGGGTAGGTGATGCCATACACAGGTTATAAGTTTAGTAAAAATCTTATTCTTTGTGCTCATTTAATCACTTAAGTGATTTTCAGAGCTAAAGATAAACATTGACTGAATCATTGAGTCTTCAGACCCATAATTGCCAACATTAGTGAACATTAGTATGTAGCAACTGTTTTTTCCATCTAGATTATATGATCCAGATATCAAAGTGCCCCACCCACCCCCCAGCTTCCAGAGCAATAGTGGTGGTGACCAAATTAATCAATTGAGATGACAAAATATTTTTTTGAGAATGACTATTACTTGTAAATCTGTGGTGTGTGAGAATCTTAGTCACTGCTGCCCCCACCAGGTTTCTGTAAGTAACTGACAGAAAAATATTTGCATAGTCTCTCTCCAACTGAAGCATCTCCCTTTTTTTTTTTTTTTGTGTGACAAAGTGGTTACTTGGAGTCTTTGGCTAGACAGTCAATAGGGTCTGTTTTGAATGGGTTTTCCCTACTTTCAGATATATTTTGTTCTCCATAGGTATGGCAGATTCCTGAGAATGGCCTCATCACTTCCATGTCTGAACCCGTGGTGGTGCTGGAGGGTCACTCAAAGCGTGTTGGCATCATCACATGGCATCCAACAGCACGCAACGTCCTCCTTAGTGCAGGTGTGGGCCTACGCTATGCGCTTACAAAAACAAAACAGCAATTCGGCTTAACCCTTTATGAACCTGAAGAACATAAAGCTCACATCAAATATTTTTTATATATATGTATATTATTTTTATTTTTTTTCCAAGAAGAAAAGTGGTCTAAGTTTGATGTGCTGCTGACCAGCTCCCATTTACCTCCCTGTGTTGCCAGGTTGTGACAACCAGATAATCATCTGGAACGTGGGCACTGGTGAGGCCATGATCACTCTGGATGAAATGCATCCTGATGTCATTTACAATGTCTGCTGGAACCGCAACGGTAGCCTCATCTGTACCGCCTGCAAGGACAAGTCCATCCGCGTCATCGACCCCCGCAAGGAGGACATCGTTGCTGTGAGCAGCTTTCTCAATGATGCTTTTCTTTAACTAGTCTTGCATCTGCTGTTCAGAGATTTTTTTTTTTTTTTTTTACTTTAAACTGTGCAGGTCTCATGTACAGAGACGCTTTAAAATGTGTGGAATTAAGGAAGGAGATTTAAGCGGCAATCTGCTGATGGTCAAATAATGTTGAAACGCCCTTAAAGAAGAAACGCCTAGGATATCTTCAAGAAGAACAGTGGATGTGTTAGTAGTGCACTGACTCGCTGACCTAGATAATGTACTTCACAGGAGAAAGAGAAGGCACATGAGGGGGCCCGACCCATGAGGGCCATTTTCCTCTCTGATGGAAATGTCCTCACCACCGGTTTCAGTCGTATGAGTGAGAGGCAGCTGGCTCTGTGGAACCCGGTGAGTAGCTTCAGAAGTGCAAACAGCCCAAATAATCTGATTTAGACTCTCCTTGAGAATAAAAATGCTTTTTTGTTGCGCTTAAAAGACTTTGATACTGATTGATCATTGTTTTCAGCAAAATATGGATGAGGCCATAACTGTCAATGAGATGGACACAAGCAATGGAGTGCTCCTGCCCTTCTATGACCCCGACACCAACGTCGTGTATCTCTGTGGAAAGGTTTGTCAGTTAAAACTGGAAGCTTCAAATATTTAAACCTACAATTGAAAAAGCTATTAAAATACTGGATAGAGTATGTAAAATAACTCTTCCTTCTTTCTCCTCAGGGAGACAGCAGCATCCGTTACTTTGAAATTACAGATGAGGCTCCATATGTTCACTTCCTCAACACTTTTGTCACCAAGGAGCCCCAAAGGGGGATGGGCTACATGCCCAAGAGGGGCCTTGATGTCAATAAGTGTGAAATTGCAAGGTGAGTTGACATAGGATCTGATTTTGAGTTTTGATTTTAGCCATAAATAACACTGAATTCCTTCAAGACTTCACCACCAGGAGGCACAATGTAACCTAGACTTCTGTTGAATAATTCACTGAACTGTAAATAACGGGCTTGTATTTGTCTTTCCAGGTTCTATAAACTGCATGAAAGAAAGTGTGAGCCTATTGTGATGACTGTACCCAGAAAGGTGAGTCCCCATACAGGCCACTTTGCTTTTGACCTTTGGCCAGCTTGTTGAACTACTTCTTACTATTTTTTTTTATTTATTTACTATCTTTGTAAAAAGGCCTTGAGTTTTTGCCGTCGGTTTAATCTCACAGCTTGTCACTCTGTCCTTCCCCCTTAGTCGGATCTGTTCCAGGACGACTTGTACCCTGACACAGCTGGACCAGACCCTGCCCTGG
This sequence comes from Menidia beryllina, assembly GCA_013363375.1. Classification (NCBI taxonomy): domain Eukaryota; kingdom Metazoa; phylum Chordata; class Actinopteri; order Atheriniformes; family Atherinopsidae; genus Menidia; species Menidia beryllina. The sequence continues at coordinate 2,256,362 of JABUIW010000162.1, read as the reverse complement.
AGGCTGAGGAATGGTTTGAGGGCAAGAATGGAGACCCCATCCTCATCTCCCTGAAGAACGGTTACGTCCCAGGCAAAAACCGTGAATTCAAGGTGGTCAAAAAGAACATTTTGGACAGCAAGGTCACCAAGAACGCAGAGAACTCGAGCCCTGCCAACAAGCCGGCCTCCCCCACTCCGTCAATTGTGAGTATATTTCTGAAAGAGACTTGGATAAATGTAATTTAAATGACTTGATTCCAACCCTCCACTCTGTCAGTACAGAGTGACTAACTGTAGACATGTCAAAGTGTTGGTTTAGATTCAAACTGATTACCCTCCTAAAAGTGGCACGTTTAAAAGTAATTGTGGATATAAAATATTCTCTGAGGTCCCTTCTTTGTTGGCTTCATCTTTGCAGCAGGTTCCCATAGAGTGTTGTGCAGACACTCTAAAGATGTTAAAATGATTGCAAATAACTGGCTGTCTTCACTAAGTGGTTTGTAGATGTAGCTCAGCCCCTCTGAGAGCCACAAAGTAAGGGGTCCACGGTGGTCTGGGCGCCTGCTGTACCTCACCCACAGCACAGCCATCGCCTGTGACCCCGCCCACGCTCCCCCTTTCTGCTCCGTAATCACAGGCCTCGGGGCACCACTGTTGGAAATGTTAACCCCTCGGAGAACTAGAAAACTATGCATACAGTTATGCTTCTCGGCTTCATTGTTTAGAGAATAATCCACATTGTGTGCTGCTGAGATTTGCCTTCATCTGTGATGTTTGTTTAAATGTTAACGGGAGTTGTTTGTGGCACTCTGACTGCGTTTTTAACAAAAGTGTTAACCAACAAGTTCCGCTTGTCTCTTACAGAAATCTGAAGCAAAGATGGAGGAGATCTTAAAAGAAATCAAATCCCTCAAGGACCTGATCAGCAGTCAGGAGAAGCGAATCATCAAACTTGAAGAGCAAATGTCCAAAATTGCAATTTAAGGACCCCTTTACCCCCATCCCGCTACAATTCAGGATGTTCCATTGTCTGGGGGGCGGGAAAGATCACTGCCTACCTTTTAATGACAGTGTTTGATCTCAGTCCTGCCGAGCAACAATCCCTAGCAACATTCCAGATGAACTTCTTTTAAACCAGGCCCCAACCCTCAGTTTAACACAGGTGGAATAAGGAGGACATGTGGTAAATTTAGCAGGAAGTATATTTGCTTCTTTTTGAATTCAAAGGACTCGGTTAATTTTATTCTGTGGCAGCCTTTTAATTTGCCTATTTCTATAAACAGGTCTTAAGTCTTCTCATTTTAGAATGACCAATAAAAGCCCATCGTTAACAGCAGTCCCCATTAACATCGGTATATCTGCATATGTGTTTTTTAGTGGGTGTCAGTGTTCCATGTTGGCGTGTCCCAAAATGAAAATGTTGCCAAATGTAGGATTTTGTTTACACCTCCATAACAGTATTTTCTGTCGGTGAGAATATTCAAAATCCAAACACAGTTAAACGGACTGTACGTGAGGGGGGGGGGGATTTTAACTGCTTGTGCACGCCAAAGTCAAATAAACAATTAGATTTAATCAGAAACATTTCAAATTCTTCAGTAGAAACATTCCCGTTTGCCACAGCCAGCACCAAACACAACATCATGGAAATGAGTTGTTGCTTCTCCACTGAAGCTGCATGCTTCCACGCCCACTTTTAGCTTTTTCTCTCTAAATCTGTGGCTTCCTGTCACTCTGACTGGAGATATTCCATGTGAACGCGTGTTCCTCTCTACCTGCTTCATTAACATGCACTCTGCACTTATCAAACATGACATTCCACTAAAACTATTTGCTCTTTAGGTATGGGGGGGGGGGTCAGTCGGCTGGTTGTTTTGACCTTTAAAGTGCTGCATGTGGAAACATCGCTGTGCAGATGTTATTGTTTTTTGTCTTGGGTTATCGCCAAACCTCAGTGTAGTAACCCCCCCCACACTTTTTTTTCCCCCTTCCCCAGATGTGCATTTCCTGTAAAGCATTTGACATGACAGGATGCCAAGTAATCACACACCAGCTCGACTGTTTGAAACCATCTTGTGATGAATCTGGAGGCTCCTACAGAAACTGTTCATGTTAGACCTTAAAGGCCTCTGATTCCTGGATATAAGGGTCATGAATCTGTGGCCTTTTGGCGTCTGACTGGATGTTTCTGTATGGTGTCTTATCCGAGGGGTTAGGTTAGTTTTAGTAGAAGCCACAAGACCTTCCTCTAATTTGGAACCACTGCTTAGTAGAGAAGCTACTTCTGTTCATTTAAGCCTGTTTCTTGTTCCAGCTGTGCTTGTATCCCCCTTAGCAATTCCACATCTTGATTCTCTAAAGTTTCTCTCCTGTTCATGCCCTGAATCAGTATAGTTGACACAAATACAGGAACCATTTTCTCCTCCCACCTGTTTGATCCAGTAAAAATTCAATTTTTTCTTCTTTTTTTGATGTTTGATTTGTTTCCTAGTGGGAAGCAGAGACGGGTAATGGTCTGTTGTTTGCCTTCATCAATTGTTACCACTGTAAAGACCTGAAAGTGCCATAGAAGTGACCCAGAAAAGTTGGTGTTGGGGACTGTTCTGTGAGTAGTTTGTGTAGTTAAATGGAAGACTTGAGAGGTGCCTGGATATAAAAGTCACATTGAGGTGCTATACTTTGTACTAAAATACCGTCACTAAAGATCCGTCTGTCACCGGGCTCAAAGACACGCGGGAGTCCTGCCAGTCGCTGCCACAGTGCAGCAGGCCGCATTATTGGTCGGCTTATCAGAAGCGTTGAGCCGCTTGCATTTCCCACCTTGGTACGGGTATAACAACATCTTTAGAAATGGATGTCAAACCAATAATCTGTCGGCTGAACGCAGGGCCGCGTAAGACAGTGTGACCTCGAGACGCACTCTGAGCATTGAGTAGTAGAATAATGGTGGCAGGAGTGCGAGTCTGACACAAATTCTACTGCCGTATTTTGTATTTCAGACTTCCACTTGAGGTTTCATCTGTTTTTAAAAAAAACATTTTAATTTTTGTTTTTAATAGCATTGTTGGCACGAGAGCAGAATTTTGTGGAGAGTAGTGACTGATAGCAATCCAAAGGGACAGTGTAGGTTGACGAGATGTGCAGCTGAAGGATAGATGTACGTTTGTAATTAAGGTCTAGAAAACTGAGTGAACGCCGTGTAAATAACATGACTTTTTTTTTTTTTCATTTTTGTTTCGTGGTTGTGCTGAAGAGGGTATTTGGATGGGTGATGGGTTTTAAATGTTCCCCTGTTTGTGTTCCTTGCACCTTGCCATAATGCATCTTAAGAAGAGCAGAACCTCTGTTCCATAAGAAAACCAAGAAACAAAATCGGACAAAAACCAACCAGGACGAATGCCTCGTGGAGGTCTGCTCAGCATTTTTGTTCATTATTCTTGCTTCAAGTATCAAACATTGATTATAAGAAAAATTAATAAAGAATTTTTAAAATGAACTCTATGCAGTGTTTGAGTTTCTTTTGTGTTGCGTTGCATGTGACGGGGGGGGGGGGGTCTCGGGCTGCATATTTCTCATGTGATCAAGCTTGGTAAATATCAATTGTGAGAAGTCAGTCGAGGCCTTCTGCTGACTCAGTGCTGCTTACGCAGAAGAAAGGGTGGCCTGTTTTTACCTGTGTACTAAGACTGTAGTCTGCTTACAGGGTGGCACCATGATCGGGGTGTAGGGTGTAAAGTACCCTACACCCTGCCGGCTCGTTTAAGGCCAGTGTTCAAATGGCACAAAGCAGGTAGTCTCCAGGCTTTGGCTGCACCTTAAATACCTGTGGAGCAGATCAAATCGTGTTTGGCCTGATAACACATGGGTAACATTTTCAGACTTCCCTTCAAGTGGAATCAGCGTCTGCCCTTAAAACACATTCTTATAATCTGGTAACTATTGCATCCTTGTTGTAATCACAAGCCTCGAAAGTTACAGAATCTAAAGCACCTTATCCAACGGAACCAGCCCGAGATTCACTGTTTAACATACGGGTGAGTACATGTACATGTCATGGGATTATTTCCAAAAATGCACAGTAATTCAGACCTCATGTAACAAATCATTTGCAACATAGTTTTGTGTAAATTGTTAGTCTAGGAGGCAAAAAAACCCTGCTGACCTATTTTTTTTTTTCCTCCCTGTAGTTTTAGATTGCCTGCATATTTAGGGTTGATTTTTCAACACAGCAAAAAAGTCTGTAAAAGATTTTTTTTCTCTCCTTCTGTTCATGTGATTTTTGGGATGAAACCGGTGCTTTCTCTGCACTGCCTTGTCGAGTAAGGCTGTAATCAACAAGGATCTAATTAGAGAGGACTCAGTGGGAGACATAGACTGTTTGAGACTCGCCCCGCCAAACCCAGAAATAACTTCTTTTTTTTCCCCTCCTGAAACATGGGACTGATACACCTACTGCAGCATGTTTGCAGCCAGTCCCATTTAACTTAAATTAAATTGAAATTTTTTGTGAATATACTTTGAATGAAAATACAGCTTTTTCAGAGGCATCCTTTAAATCAGATCATCTTAACATCAAGTATCACTTGACTGACTTTGTATCAAAACTTTATACTTTTTTGTAACAAAAAAAGGGGGGTGTTAAAAGTTAACTGTAGGATGCCTGTCTCCATTATGAAGATAAGTTAAATGAGGGGACGTGAGGTAAAAAAAAAAAAAAGGGCTGGGCATCAGTTTGCTGGAAGGCTTTCTGCTGCTGTGAAAAAAAGTCAGTGTAACTTAACAGGGAGGGCAAATGCTCGGAAATTCTCACTCTCCCTTTCCTCCTGTTGCCGTCTCATTTCTTCCTCCTGCAGTCATCGTCACCCCATCCTGCAGCTCAGAAGACGCGACGGGGAGCAGACTGTGAGTAAATGGTTTAGTATGCTGGGAACTCATGTACTCAGACGGATCAATTATTTCAACGTTTAGATTGTTTTTTTTATGTAGAGGATCTATATCAGAGCATTTCTATTTAATGTAAACATTTGCTCCAGGGTTTCTATTCTCTTCAAAACTCTACTCAAGATTTTTTTTTTACCATCTAACATTTAACCCATGTTGTCAGTAGATTAATCGCATTACTTTTGACAATGCACATTTAGTTTATCACGAATCACTTATGTTTTAGTCATATTTAAACAGGAAATTTTGGATTTGCAAATCTTTGTATATATTTCTTCCTGTTCCATCCTATGAAACGTTTCTCCAAATATTATCAGCTGTAGTTTCAGTTATAGTGATTTAACAATCTGTTTTTGTCTTTATAGAACAGATTTTTACGTTAGAAAATCCTGTAATAAATAACAATTTGTACTGCTATTATTTACAAAGTGATAGTGCCGTAATAAAGAATCCATCTGATGCAGTCAGGGATGGCAATACTCTACATGATGATTAATTTAAGAGGACATTTTCAATGTAGTTTTCAGATGCAGCTTCTGTTTGCTTTATGAATGCAGTGCTTTGAATATTACATTTTTGGTGTCATCAATTTCACAAATATCAAATTTCTACATATGGACTGTATCTTGCCAACATAAGAATGTTAAAATATTTCCACACATTGATACTGTGAATGCCCCCAACTTGCTTTCTTTTAAATTCTTGCTTAAAAAACCTGTTTGCAACATTTAAAAAAGCAATGCAGTTCCATGTACAATGCAAATCTGTAGAAGCTATAGATTTAACATAGCACATCCTGCAGACTTCTATTTGATGTTTACAAGGAGAAGAAATGCTTAGGATAAGAAGAATTAAACGACTTGGTTTGGTTAAAATGGATTAATCCCGCACATCTAAATCTTAATGAGTTGCAATATCAACTGGACGCCGAAATCTGTTCAGGAAATGTAATTTTAGCTGTAATTACAGGGACCTGGTGGGCAATGTTCTGCAATAGCTGTGCATCCAAGGACGAGGACTCTGCCCACTGTGTGGTGTAGCAGAATACATGCTGTATGTCGACCACACAAGGAGCCGAGCGTTCACGCTGTAAAAATGTAAACCAGAGCAGGTTCTCTATGAGGCTGATTACAAGCTTTATTTTTTACAGCTCTACGTTGTGTAATTACACACGGTGTTAAGAGCCAAACAGGTTTATAAAGGTAGAAGACTCTGGTTTCAGCTTTCTGTCAGAAGAAGGGCTGGAAGGAGGATAACTGAGAAAATGTGGCTTAGGAAGTTTATGCAGTCAGATGTACGGCAAGCAAATGCAGGTTTCCCTGGAAAGAGAAATAACCCCACCAGGTCGGTGCGGCTGTGGGCGGGTGCCCGGCAGCAGCAGCTGCCCGGTGTAAATATAGAGACCACAGCCGCAGGTCTCCCACGCCTCTGCGCTCTCTTTGGACTGTAGTTTCCTCCTGGCTTTGGTGTGGTGGATGGGTGGCCTCCCTCTACTTTACAAATTATAAGGCCTTCGGCACCAAGCTAGCTGTCTCCACCCCAAATAAGTAATGGCTACTCTGCCTGCTAAAATAGATCTGGTGCAAGAGCAGGAGAGGCAGAAAATCCAGAAGGATAAGAGTCAAGATGGATAAAAAGGCTATATTTTTTATGTTTTTGGGTGATTATTAAGTTGGAACTTCTTTTAATTACATATGAATGGATCTGATGCATTAACCGGCAGATATTTCATAAAAACTGACAAGAAACATGATTGTTTTTCGAGTTGTGTCTTTTAAGTTGATCTGTTTCTATTCTTCTCCAAAGTGAAAAACCTCCTTGTGTTGATTTTGCAGAACTGGCGGTGTAAAATGAAGTCTCACTTGTTTGTCCGGGTCCTCGGTGCGGCTGTGCTGTGGCTGTGCTGCGGCGTGTGCTGCTCCAGCCCTCTGTTCTACAACATATCGGTGGATGGCAGTGGCGATGAGGCCGAACTGGAGCTCCTTTTCCCGACATCCTTCTCCACCCGAGCGCCCGTTCCCGTCAGCGCGGCCACCGAGCCCCCCACCCTCACCAACAGCATCACCACCACCATGATCCGCCTGAAGGACTTTGTCCTGAGCCGGGTGGTGGACTTCCTGCAGGAGAACCTGCTCATCATCATCGTCGTGACCTCCCTTCTCATCGTCATGGTCTTCATCATCTGCTGCGCTTCGGCCATGAGTCACAAGCGCAAGCTGGAGGCCTACAAGCCCCCGCCCCATCCGCCCAGGAAACAGGCGGCCGGCAAAAACGGCGGGCGCAAAAATTCCGGCGAGCTCCAGGAGAGGCCGTACGCGGTGGACCACGTCAAGAGGGTCCAGACTCAGAGCATGGCCTCCCCCAAGCACCTGCGCAATCCCTCCAAGGCCCTGGTCGGAGAGAGGGGCCGGGAGGTCCGGTCCTCGCCCCGCCAGGAGGTCAGAAAGGTCCGAGACGCAGAGGAGGCGGAAAAGCGGAGAGAGGAGTCCAAGTACAAAGAGCAGGTGAAGCCCAGGGAGGAGGCCCAGCAGAGCCACAGCCCCAGCTCCAGCCAGCCGGTCTGCACCTGCCATCTGAAGAAAGCTCATCACTAGGGCCGGACCCAGGCTACACGGATCAGAAAGTTTTACTGAGTTTTTAAGAGAAGCGTATCAATCCAAACCACAAAAAAAAACAAAACAACCAAAACACACAAAATAGAAAGGGGACAGGAGGTGGAGAACAACGCTGGAGTGTTCAGCTGTCTGCAATTTATACTAGTTTTACTTCGCATTTATGTTTAAAAACTAAGCACTAAGCTCAGTGTGCACTCCCAAAAGTATCTAGAGTTTAGACAAAGGCTGAGACATGAAGGGAAAAAGTAGGAAGGATCCACGTACATGAGTGTGCCAGAAAAGCCAGGTGTTCTGTAACTGGGTGGTGTAGTTATCCAGTTGTCCAGTTAACCCTAAAATCTCCATAAATGTAACAAATATGAGGGGAAGAATGCAAGGAAGTGCGTGTATGTACACGGAGGGGTGTGTTGTGTCCAATCTGTGTGAACCAAGCATGTGCAGAATACTTTAGCAGAGTGTTTTTCACAACTTCAGCTTAAGTCACACAGCATTATTGAGCCCCTGGGTCAGGGGATGCAGGCAAAGATGGCTATTATCTACGACTGACGGAGTGGGAGTTTGCTCCGAGGTCCTTGATCTTGACATACTACACAGTAATTCACTCTTTTTCGGTGGATTCCGTCCAGTCTGTTGTCCAACACTAAACTCAACAGTGCTGCACCACCGAGGCTACAGCCCTTCCCTCAGATAACCGCTTTTTCTCCAAATTACACGTGGGAAAAGTATTGAAAATTTAAATTGAAGTATTGAAAATGATGATCGGGCAGCGTGTAATTCTCAGTTCTTGCCAAATGGGAGTTTGATGGTCAAAGACATGTTAACCAGAGGAACCTCCTTAGTGTGTCCTGCTGTACCTTTTTAAAGCCGCTGTGAGCCTTCTGGCTGATTCAGCCTTCCAGAGCGAAATCTTTGGTGCTGCATATAGATGTGCCTGTAAACCTGACTTGATAAATAATCTCTTTATATTTACTCTCATATTTACTTCCTTAAATGTTTTTTTTAATGTTTTCTCTCTATTTCCTTTTAAAATACGTTTTGCTAAACTGATACACCAAAAAGTCCTTGACAGCTTATTTTTATTTCCTGCTGCCTGAATTAAACCACACCTTCTTATTACTTTTGTTTTTATATTTATATGGTTTATAATTCTAATTTGCCTCCTTGTGGAAAGCCCGTTAACAGCTGGTAAAATGATGTTTCAAGTCTTTTTGATACTCTGGTAAATATAATGTGTATGAGATGAATTCTGCTTTTTATTCTCAATGTAAAGTTGAGTTCAGGGACAGCATTTTGGCCATTTGTTTTAAAGGTTACAAAAGAACCGAACCGAAGCTGACACACTGGTCACATTTAATTTGCTCTTTAACTCTTAAGATGGTGAAACTTTCCAACTTACTGTCCCGTTCCTCAAATTAGTGACTGAGCATCTAAACTCTGTGTATGATGTTTCTGCAGTTTAACATCTGGCTTTTTTTTTTTTTTTTTTCCTCATGTCCTCAGATTTAGCTTCTTCTGTGACGGTTTCATTGTTTACAAATGTTTAATAAAACTATTGATGGACATGCTTCCGTGGTCCTTGTAAATGCAGCATGAAGTGGTGGTAGTGGTGCCAAACGAAACACAAACGCAGCCCTGAGGGAGACCTAAAATTAGGGAAGGCAAGGACGATCCAAAAATAAAGGATGTTCTCTACATGCACATTACGCTCAACTGGAAATCTGTAATTTGGAGCTGCATCCACTCAAAAATCATGGCTAACTATTTTAAGGTAATTACACAAATGTAAGATCCTTGATATCTGCTCTGTGATAAGAATAAAGGCATCCTCTAATTCAGGACTGAAGACACAACAGCGACGACTCCTCAGGATCCTGATTATCCTCAGTGAGAAAAAATAAACTGGAAAAGCACTCAAGTCTGTCAGTTACAGACGGCTCTTATTTGACCAAGTCTTGGAGACTTGTTTTTCTAATGTCCAATCAAATTACTTTTAGGCAACTTTTTTTTAAAAGTAAGAAATGACACAATTTCTTGAATGTCTTTACAATGCCTTTTTTTTACTTTACACTTCCTATCTAAAACATGCTACCCCCAACCTCTCTCCTGATTAAGAAAAAAACAAAAGCAAAAAGATTTCAATCTTGACTGGTCAGTATGTCAAAGATTAAACATGACAAAACAGGACACCAGCTCCAGCACTACGCTGACATGTGAGCCCGGACAGAGCCTCAGAGCGCTCAGCTCCGATTCCCCGCTCTCCTGTCAGTGAGGTGCTAAATAATTTGAGAAAATGCTACCCTTCACTTTCCCTCCGACAGTCAGTCGGTGAAAGTCCCTAATTATTTATTTTCTCCCAAAATTTCAAGAACCTTGGCTGACGGTAGCTTCACCGGAGTGAATGCCCAGCACTTTTTAAAAACAATTTTTTACTCTCAACCACAATTTTTGTTGATGGCTTTTATGTTTTCAACTCTCTTTTTGTCTGTGGAAACAAACAAGGCCTCTGGTCCATGTGAATGCTGAAGAGGATCTAGAATAGGTAATACAGCACCTTAAGGCAAACATTAAACTTTGATGAGACTCAGCCTGGAATTCTGACCAGCGGTGGTTATCTTTAGTGACGGTGGATCATGTAAGAACCACAGCGACACGCCGCTGCCCATCTCTGAGGAGGAGCGGAGGAGCCCCCGGCAGAAGAATGGTAAATTTGGCTGAATCCCATGAGAGGATGAGACATTTCTGGGGATTATTTTACAAATCATTCACAGTGGAGAAAAAATTTGGGTGAGTCTTTCATTGATTAGGTTTAAGGAGAAGGTGGTCTATTGCTACAAAGTTTAAAGAATAATAAAAAAGGACAGAAGGTCCCATTTTCTTCCATGGGAATAAGTTAGAAGATTATACTTCTACATTGGTGGTAATTATGCTGTGCTGGCTGGATACAGACTTCAGTGTTTTGTAGATTTAAAGAAAGTAGCAAAACAAAAATGTGTTTGTGATTAAAATCCACATTTTAAAAAGTGTTTTCATGGTGATCCCTCCCTTTTTGGATGGGAGGATAATACCTGTTTAGTAGTCTCAGAACCTTATCCTGTAGCAGCCCATGTATAATGAGCGTGCAAATTACATTAGCACACTCATTATACAGTTCCAGCTTCTCCCCTCCGCTGTCCTTTTAAGGCACGAGAAGACGATCCGCTGACTGTTTTTATACCTAACAGAGGGCAAAGCCCTGCCAACTGGATCATCCCCCAACATTCCCTCATCCAAAGGGTGTAAGACTAAATAAGTAAAGCAAAGTAAAACTATGGCAGAATGAACAAGGTTTAACCACAAAAATACCTTAAAAAGTAATTAGTTTTAACTTGTTTTTGAGCATAGCGTGGCTCTATCTGGTTGTGTGTAATGATTTGCCCCCCCCCCCCCCCCCCGTATTGTTCACAGTGAGTCATGCTTCGGTGCAGATGTGATGTCCTCTTTGCTCTGTGCATGTGTCCCCTGGCCTGCCTTGCGCTGACCCACTGTCCCCCGGGCTGCTGCTGTCCCCGTCCGGGATTTTTGGTTCTGTGCGAGTCTCTGGGCCTGAGGTCGCTCCCTCGCTCGGTCCCTCTGGACACGTCCGCTCTCTCTGTGGCCAGAAACCAGCTCTGTAACGTGGACCACCTGCTGCGGCGCTTCTCCGGCCTGACGGAGCTGAGCCTCAGCCACAACCTGCTGGAGCGCTTCCCCCGGGGCCTGCCCCCCAGCCTGGAGTCCCTCACGCTGCGGGAGAACCGCATCACCTTCATCACCGCCGGCGCCCTGAGGCAGCTGGGGAACCTGACGCGTCTGGACCTGGAGGACAACCGCATCCGGGCCATCCAGCCGGGGGCCCTGCTGGCCCTGACCGAGCTGCAGGTCCTCACGCTGAAGGGCAACAAGCTAACCAGGCTGCCCCCGAACCTCCCTCCATCGCTGACCCACTTAGACCTCTCGGAGAACTGCATCTCCTCCCTGGACCTGCCATCCCTGTCCGTCATGGTCAACCTGCAGGTCCTGAAGATCAACAGCAACTGCCTGCGCTCCGTGCCGGAGAAGGCCTTCGACAGCCTGCCCCGTCTCCGCTCTGTGGACCTCGCCAACAACCTGTGGGTGTGCGAGTGCGACATCTTGTATCTCTACCGCTGGCTGCTGAGGGATGGGCTCAAGACGGCGTCTTGGGCTCTGGTGTGCAAAGAGCCCGTCCATCTTGCTCAGCGGCTGCTTCTGAACCTCTCCGTCATGTCCATCTGCCCTCGCGTCCTGAAGCCAAATGAGAGGAAAGGCCACCTCTATCCTAACTCTCTGAGCACAATGATGCCAACGGACCAAATCTCATACGAGAACAATGTCAATTTGGGAGACTGGCAGCTGGAAATATCAGAGGAAACCACTTTTTCTACAGCTCGTAATGTTAAAGACCTTTCGAAAAGCCGCGTCTTGCACTACTCTTTGGAGACGCTCACTTATGAGGAGTGTTTGTCCCTGAATAAAACTCATTCTGTAACCCAATCCCATTTGAGAACTACCACTGCTCTCCCTGAGGAGGCCCAGAGGTGCAGAGAAAACGCCACGGCTCCAACACTGCTGGGTAACACCAGCGCCCCTGGGGGGACGCAGCCTTGGCTGTCCATAGACAGAGACAAACCTTCACCGGCCCTCAGGCAGCAGCACTCTGCAGCCATCGTGTCCCTGCTGGCCGTGCTGTGCATGCTTACAGCCCTGCTCATGCTGGCAGTGCTCCTGGTGCTGAAACTGCTGCTGGTGCACCAGCAGAGGGTGGCCCCGGCTCGTGTCGGATCCGGAGGATGACGTCGGCACACACCGAAACGGTTTTACCCACCATTTGTCTTTACATGGTTTTCCGGTTACTTTTTTTTCTAAGTGACTTTTAACTCCTGACATTTTACACAATGGATGAACCCAAATCAAGCCAAAAAGTATATACATATAGATTTTTTTTTAAAAACAACACACAAAACATCGCATTTAAATTTACTAATGCTTTATTCAAGATCTTTCTTTTTAAGTATGAGCAATAGAGGCAAAGTGGAGAAGGTCTGGCTCCCTTATTAAAAATAAAAGTACACTTATCTGTGTTAAACCTGCACTCCCAATGTCAAAAACCAACAACCTAGCTGAGAAAAGAAAAAAATATCCAGAAAAAAGCATCATCAGGTGACAGTTCAGAAGAAGATGAAGAAGTTCACTGATCGCACTTCGCTGCACAGATGAGAGAGGCGTTACGATATCTGTGAAACATCCCTGAATGGAGAGCGAACGACAGCGTCTCAGTTGCTGGCTTTGGCACGTTCCTCGTTCTTGTCTTGTTTCAGTCGGTAGTCTGAAAGTGCTGCTTTTATGGCATCTTCTGCGAGCACTGAGAGGAAACACACAGGACAGATTTGTCAGGGAGATAATAGGCAGGGTAAAAAAACAACTTTAATTTCAACAATCCGATCCTAAAATCCACAGTATAACCATTAGTGGGGGGCAATAAAGCATTAGCTGTTTTAAAGACTCATATTTTTATCTAGCACAAACAACATCGGAGTCAAGTTTCACATGTAGGTCAAACACTGCAGACACAAGGATTTATGTTATGGTTTCATCATAAAAAAAAAACATCAAGCAGACAATACGGTAATTCAGGCCAAACGTCTATTTCAGACAACAACAATTCCCCGAACTTACTAGAACAGTGAAGCTTAACTGGAGGAAGGCAGAGTTCTTTAGCAATGTCTGTGTTTTTAATCTTCAGAGCTTCGTCGACCTGAAGGATAAAAACAGATTAATCCAATCCTCCACAAACAAACTATTCTCAGAATCTGTCTTGGGGTCAATCTTGGCTCCGGTGTGCTCCAGACTCACCGACTTCCCTTTCACCCACTCTGTGGCCAGAGAACTGGAGGCTATAGCTGATCCGCAGCCGAAGGTTTTGAATTTTGCATCCACTATTTTTCCATTTTCATCTACTTCGATCTGGAAACAACACGCAGCCCAACACTGTTTAACCTGCAAAGCTTTGACGAGGTTAAAACTCGTGACCCCCCAGCTTACCTGTAGTTTCATAACATCCCCACAGGCTGGGGCCCCTACAAGTCCTGTCCCCACATTTTTGGAGTTCTTGTCCAAAGAGCCCACGTTTCTCGGGTTTTCATAATGGTCCACCACCTTTTAGGACATCGAACAAACAAATGCCGCTGACATTTAATGTTTTTAGGGCGACGACGGAGATGAGAGGGGCTACTGGAAAAGACACACCTACTTCAGAGCTAACTCGTAGATAAAACAGCTGTTAGGGAACATTTTTCGTACCTTTTCGTGATAAGAGCAAACTCTATTCAGCTCCGGCCTCAGCAGCCTCCTGCTTAATAATAGCAAGGACGCTGAGTTTCGTAAGGAGAAGGTCGCCATGTTTCCACTCCGACTGCCACCGGAAGTCGACGAGTGAGTGAGGGCGACCGAGGACGGCCGCTTTTTGTTGACAAACAGACGAAACAGCAGTTCCCGTAAGGAAACGTTGGCCGCCAGCCCCCGCTAGCGGCTGATATGCGCACTCACGGCGTCAGAGTGGAGGACGACCTACGCGAAAAGACCCCGCCTCTCGTCACAGGGCTGTCTTGTTAGGTTGTTTCTAGGCAGACGGGCTTTCCAACATGGCAGCGCCAAGCAACGCAGAGCAAACGCAGTTGCAAGACATGGAGGAGGAAGAAGCAGGGATGGAGGAGAGAGAGATGGAATCGGACGAAGACGAGGAGGAGGGCATGGGTGTAGAAAATTCAGACGACGAAGATGACGATTCGTCAGAGGATGAGAAAGAAAATGAAGCCGAGATCCAACGGTTGGAGGAGCAGGTAATTAGCCAACAATCGGTTAACCAGCGTTAGCAGAGCAGAGGAGCTATTGAGAATGAATGGGGTGGTGAAACCTCGTGAGGGCTACAAGGAGACGGCTGCTTTAAAAGAGCGAACTTCTCAGGTGTGTCGGAGTCATAGACACTTTATTTTTGGGTTGTGTTAGCTGCTGTCAACCAAAACGGTTTAAAAAGGGCGCATTGAATTGCAACAAATTAGCAGTCGTGATTAGCTCCTGCTAATTTGTTATGCTAACTGCTTGCCTCACGTCACGCGCCTTTTTCCATTTAGCATATTTGATCATGATCCCATCAAAGTAAAATTAAAGAGTCCACGTGACAGTAAAAAGTTGATGTTGTCTAGATTAACTCTTGCGTGTAATTTGTTTCATCGTGTTTTGTACCAGCGCCTATAAATATTTAGCAGTGATACAAAAAACATCTGCACGAATCCAGGTAATTTCTGTGGTGTCACATATAACACACTTAAGCTGCTCATTTAACAGCTAGACAAAGTTACAAGTTAAGTTTTTGACATGCTTACACAGGAGTGTTATCATGCGGATTGGCAGGTTGTAGTATTGTGTTGGCATTTAAGTGTGTTTACTTTTCTATAGCTTAACATGGTCAGGTGTAACTCCTTGATGCTTCAGCCCCTCAAATAAAACTAAAGCAACAATTTTCCAGGGAGCTGCTTGGATGGCTGATGCTAAGCAGTTAGAAGAGAGCTCTCTGAGGAGTTTTTTGACAGAGGATGAGAGTCTCCGTTCTCCTTATTTGTGATCAGGCTCTGCTCATGCCTGTGACCTAAAATTTAAAATAGATCTTGCAAAACGCCCAGGCTGATGTCGCTGTTCCCAAATGCACCTGTAGGACAGCAGGGCATAAAGTAACGGCTGGCAGCTGTATCCTCAGCAGCAATGATTTTAAAAGATAAAGTAAAGACGGCTTGACAAATAGTCCTACTTTATTACTGATAACCTGACAGCTCATATAATAAGGGTGAGCTTTATTAAAACTTCTTTGTACGTCTCGCATCAGTCATTTTGACAGAAGCGCTCTGACTTGACTTGACTCAATTTGTTCCTTTGACATTTGTTCCTCTGACATTTTTGTCCTTCTGAAAAGGACTCTGCTTTGAAGTCATAAAGAAATAATTTTAAATGTGGGGTAAGGAATGATGTGCACTCTGAGAAATGAGAAACTGCTGCACGCCAATAAGCTCCTTTCTACAAGCAAGAACAACAACAATGGCAGGGTTTTCATTGCCACTATGAACACGTACAATTACTGGCATCTGGGATTTTAAATAGTCAGCCTGAAAAATAAGTTCTAGTATTTACTGCGATTGTGCTCATATCAATTTATGAATGAAGCGGATTGTATGGTGCTGCCCTGAAGGGTTACTTTTCAAAGATAAACGGGTAGTTTCTTGACATGGTTCATCTTAATCCAACTGTTCTCTTTTTCTTTATTAGCTGTCCATCAATGCCTTTGACTACAACTGCCACGTGGATCTTATCAAGCTTCTTAAACAGGAGGGAGAACTTATCCGTCTGAGAAAGGCCAGGCAGAAGATGAGCGAGCTTTTCCCTCTTACTGAAGGTTGGTGCATGTCTCATACATTTGATAAGGTAGAACAATCACCCTCTCTACGACATTCAACATTAAAAATGCTTTTTTTTCCTACAAAAAATCTGTAGAGATCTGGCTGGACTGGCTCAAGGATGAAATCCGCCTGACTGAGGAGGAGTCCAACAGAGAGAAAGTGTATGACCTCTTCGAAAGAGCTGTTAAGGACTACATCTGTAAGTTTACCCTCTCACCGCCCCTCCCCCAGATCCGCGGCTATCACAGCCTGTCGACCTTTAACTCTGTGGCCCTTTTGTCTTTTGCAGGTCCTGAGATCTGGCTTGAATATGCCCAATACTCAATTGGTGGCATGGGCCTGCCAGGTGGGATAGATAAGGTGAGAGCTATCTTTGAGAGAGCCGTCACAGCTGTGGGGCTTCATATGACCAAGGGGCAGACGGTGTGGGAGGCCTACAGAGAGTTTGAGAACGCCATCCTGTCCACAGTGCAGGTCAGTGTCTTCAGTGGTTGTTGGGAGTTTGTCAGTTGCCATCCTCTCACCCCTTTTAAATCCTTTGATGCAAATGTTCCATAGAAGGGAAGCCAATTCTACAGAATTGACTATTTTAGATGAAATAATTATGTTGGATGAACACGATCCAGATGCAGTTCCAGTTCCAATACCGTGTCACATGACTCTTTGTCACTATTCTGGCTTGGCTGAAAATAAATCCAAATCCTGTATAAGCCGAGATGAGTTGATGGGATTTTTGGTGAAACGGACCAGTTTTCAGCTCTGTCCTCTCTGCTGCCTTTGCTCTCAGCCTCCCCCTGGGAGGATTCCCAGTCGCGAGGAGCAGGAGCTGCTAAACACTCAGCTAGAGCGAATCCACACACTGTTTCGCCGCCAGCTGGCCGTTCCCTTAATGGGTAAGCAGGGCGACTCTTCTGTCCAGATGGATTGCTGTGAAAATGGGCTGTATTCCTTTGGTGGAGCTGTGTATAGCTGATCACTTGACAAATGAAAACAGGTCCTCTGCAGCATTCTTGTTTTTTTTTGCATTATATAACCAGTTGTTATAAAAGTGTTATTTTTTGACTCTGCTGGTTAGGACACTTTGAAATGTGGGGCTGCGATTAAACAGCAAACATTGTTATTTTCCTGCTAGACTTAAAAACAAAATTGATTCCTTTCAATGTTTTCTGGTAGTCTAAATCAAGTCTATACTTGATTTATTCAAATCCTCTTATATTTGTCTGCTGCTTTGCAGACATGGGAGCCACCTATGCAGAGTACGAGGAGTGGGCAGAACACGGCGTGCCAGAGACCGCCGTGCACCAGTACAAAAAAGCTCTGCAGCAGATGGAGAAGCGCAAACCCTTTGAGGAGGCACTGGTAACTGAGCTGAAGAATGAAAACCTGTTTCATTTGATCCCTCTCTCCTCAATCCGCGCGCGTCTTGCAGCCCCTCACATCTGTTTGCTCCTGTCTCGCCGCAGCTGGTAGCGGATTCCCCCAAGCTGGCAGAATATCAGACCTACCTCGAATTTGAACTAAAGGAGGGCGACCCAGCACGCATCCAGATAACCTTCGAGCGGACTCTGGCAGAGAACTGCCTGGTACCAGACATGTGGGCCAAATACACCACCTACCTGGTGGGTAGCAGTGTTTGTCACGGTGCCGTCTTCTCCGTCAGAATTGAAGTTTGGCTTTTGGAGGCCACTGCAGTGTTTTTCACCTAGCAAATCTCAGCCGGCGTGGATCATTTTCAGCCTTTTACTAACGCCTGTGCGCCGATCCCGCAGGACCGCCAGCTGAAGATCAGAGACTTGGTTCTGTCCACGCACGAGCGCGCCGTCAGGAACTGCCCCTGGACCATGGGGCTGTGGAAGAGCTACCTGCTGGCCCTGGAGAGGCACGGCGCCGAGCACCACACCGTGTCAGGTACGGGCGCGGCGGGCTGCCAGTTGCTGCGGAGGACACCACGTAGAGGGTTGCTGCATCATTCTGCTCCTCCACACAGATGTGTTTGAGAAGGCCCTGACTGCTGGCTTCATTCAAGCCACAGATTACGTGGAAATATGGCAGGCATACCTGGACTACCTGAGAAGACGTGTGGACTTCAGCAAAGGTGAGAAGACCTGCACGTTAAAAACAAGACTTCAAAAACAATCTTCTTGAAACAAACAACTGAATTGTTTTCATTTCTTTTCATTTGATTTATTTTCTGTCTTTTTACAGAATCAAGTAAAGAGCTGGAGGAGCTGCGAGGGGCCTTTTCTCGATCTCTGGACTACATTAAACAAGATGTTGAAGAACGTAGGTGGATTTTTCTCTTTGCGTGGGCCTCCGGGCTCGCTTTGGAAATTACTCACTGTGTTGTGTAACTGCAGGGTTCGGTGAGAGTGGAGATCCATCTTGTGCCATCATGCAGATTTGGGCAAAGATAGAGGTAGGTAGCGGCTCTGAGAGGATGTTGTCGAACAGCAGAGTTGTCTTTACGGTGAAGAATGAAAGCGTTTAGCTTTAGGTAGATTCCACTGCGACGGACCTGAAAAGTCTCAGTTGCTACAGAGGAATCCAGTGAAATGTGGTGTCAAGCACCAGTTATTGCTATCCATAACAAAGATAGGTTTAGCTATTTCTGATGTTGTTTGTCCTTTCAGGCTTCCCACTGCAAAAACATGCAAAAAGCCAGAGAGCTGTGGGACCACATCATGACCAAAGGCAACGCCAAATATGCCAACATGTGGGTTGAGTACTACAACCTTGAAAGGTCGGTTTGTGTCAGAATATTTTAATTGAGTTGTCGGTGCCTCTGGGGGGGAAAAGCTCAAAGACTGATGTTCTTCAGGTCTCACGGGGACTCCGTGCACTGCCGGAAGGCCCTCCACAGAGCGGTGCAGTGCACGTCAGACTACCCAGAGCATGTGTGCGAAGTGCTGCTCACCTTCGAGAGGGTAGAAGGTAAACCCCACGCTTACCTACCCCATCGGTGTTTTACTTTGTCTGATCTGAAAGTTTAAAGTTGTTTAATCATTAGAGAAACTGGATTCCAGAGGATGATTTTCCACATGGGCAGGGGGTCAAATCAAAACACTTACATCACACCGTGTAGTCACGATTGGTCCGAGTTGGGAGCGGTTTCCCAGCTGATCCCTGACTCCGCTGCCCTCCGCAGGCTCCTTAGAGGACTGGGACGTGGCGGTGCAGAAGACGGAGACGCGGCTCAACAGAGTCAACGATCAACGAGCAAAGGTAAGGGCCCCCCCCAGCGCGGTGCCGGACAGGCGTGGACTCTGGCTGCGTTTGGCCAACGACACCATCCTCTGCTCGCCCGTCAGGCGGCTGAGAAGGAGGCCAACCAGGCCCGCCAAGAGGAGGAGAGAGTAGAGCAGCGGCGGAGGGGCAAAGCAGACAAGAAAGCTCAGAAGAAGGTCCAGAAAGGAGGTCGGCCTGGGGAGAAGAGGAAAGCGGAGCAGGACGATTACCGGGATGAATGGAACGAGGACTCTGGTGAAACGCAGTTACAGAGGCTGGAGTTTGGTTTATTTGTGGTTGGGGAAAATTCCCTTTTTGTAACCCTCCTTCTTTTTCCTGTGACAGAACAAGCTTCTAAGAGGCACAGAGGAAACGGGGACAGTGCTGCGGATGACTACATGGAGACAGAGACGGGGCTCGTAGGCAGGACAGCCCCCCCTGGATATAAGGCCGCCTCGGCCAAAAGGGCAGCGGCGCCTGCGCCGGCGAACAACGACGACAAGCCGGAGCTCCGAGACGACAACACCAGCGTGTTCATCAGCAACCTGGCGTACACGCTGGAGGAGCCCGAGGCCAAGCTCAGGACCCTGTTCGAGACCTGCGGGCCCATCAAGCAGATCCGGCCCGTGTTCGGCACCAAAGGAGGCTTCAAAGGCTACGGCTACGTCCAGTTCGAGGCCCCCCTGTCCGTCCCCGAGGCCCTGAAGCTGGACAGGCGGGAGGTGGAGGGCAGGCCCATGTTTGTGTCGCCGTGCGTCGACAAAAACAAGAATCCCGACTTCAAGGTCTGTAGAAAAGTCGTTTGGTCACATTTACAGCGTGCGTTTCTGTTTAGTCTGTAGGCAGATGTATTTCACTCCATTCAGCTTGAGAGTCCCTCCTCACTTTTAATTTGATTGTCATGACACGACCGTCAAACTAATCTCTAATATTCTCCCGGTGTGCTCTGCGAAGAAAGTGGACAACATGGACAGCTGACCCTTTCCCATCAACGTCCTTTCAGGTGTTTAAGTACAACACTTCGATGGAGAAACACAAAATCTTCCTGTCCGGCCTGCCGTTCTCGTGCACCAAAGAACAGCTGGAGGAGCTCTGCAAAGGCCACGGCACCATCAGAGAAGTGCGCCTGGTCACGTACCGCTCAGGGAAACCCAAGGTGACGCGTCCAGATCTTTGACTGAGTCCTGAGTGGCGGCCGGTTTGGGGGGCGGGGCCCCGCCATGGCACGCGTAACCCCTCTGCTCTGTGTGCTCCTGCAGGGCCTGGCATATGTGGAGTTTGCAGATGAAAGCCAGGCTTCTCAAGCGGTCCTGAAAATGGACGGCATGGAGGTGGAAGGCAGCAAAATTTCTGTCGCCATAAGCAACCCTCCCCGCCGACTGGACAAAGCTGGTTCGAGCCGGGCCGCGGCGGACCTGATGCCCCGTCAGGCCTACGGGTCGTAAGTCCGCCCACATACCCTCTGCACTCTGCCTCCCAAACCTCGCTGAATCTAAGTGAAAACCAAGATTTTCTCCTTCTTTTGTCCGGCTCCAGGAGGGGCAGGGGGCGCACCCAGCTCTCCCTACTCCCTCGCTCCCTGCACCGTCAAACGCCGCCTGCCGGCAAGGTGGAGAACGGGACGCCGGCCGAGCAGGCGCCGGCCGGCACAGCCGCCAGCGCCGAGTCCAGGCCGCTGTCCAATTCAGACTTTGCCAGGATGCTTCTCAACAAGTGAGAGGAGGCGAGGAGGACGCCCGCAGCCCTCGCACCCAAAGCCATCTTGTGTCCTTAGGAATTGGTGTCGGTGGTCTTTTTCTGTAATCGGTGACCCGGCGGCCCCTTTAACCTCAGTCCCACGCTCATCGTCCGTTCTGCGAGATTGCCTTAAGCTGCCCTCCATCACAAAGCTAGACCCCCCCCCGCCCCGTGGGACTGAGCGTCTTTGTTCACTGTGTTTGAAGCTGGATGTCAGGCTGTTTTCTAAAAGTGTAACATAGTTGTGTGTACATACGCTGTATCTACAGTAGTTAGACTTAAGTTGTTGTGTACTGCTAAGAGATACGAAGGATCGTTATGGGTTTTTTGTTTTTTTTATGTTCCAAACTTATGAATGTTGTTTTTAAGAAGAAAAGGTATATGCAAAAGTTGAGATATGGTGTAATATAGTTTGTGTGTACATAAAGTGGATGTGCTTTGGTGATTCAAAAAAACAAAACAACTTTCTCCAGACTTTTAAAGGGACCTCTGGCTTTTGTTTTGACTTATTTAGAGGACTAAACTATCAAGACCAGCTGTCATTACGTTTGAACAAAGGTTTTCTTTCATTTCATCTCTGGTTTAGCGTGGCAGCATCTCTGAGCTACTGCTGCTGGTCATCGGTATTACGGCGCTCTGAGGTAAGCTCTGTGGTTCCATCTAACTGTTTGGTCTCTGCTTTGGGGTCCATTACAGGGTGAGAGCTACCCTGTTGTGTCCCCCTTGCTGCTAGTTGAGTTTATACTATTTCTGGAACTGCTAGCTATTTACCCGTAATCTTTAATCATTTTAACCTTTACCACGTCTGTTCCAGCCGGGCAGAAAATCCTGAATTATTTAAACCAGGTTTTAAGTCCCAGCTTTATTTGTCAGCTGTGGCCCAGAAGAGACTTAAGCTGAAACGGGCCACATTCCTTTGTCTGGTCAGTGATCCTGTGGAGTTCAGATCTTTTGGTGGTGGATACATTTGACCCATGTGTTGGTGTTTAGTTATTTTTTAAAAAGTTATTTTTTGATGTCTTTTTTTTTAAGTCGGTTCGATAGTAACCTGACTCAGTCCCTACAGTCTGTGAATTTCCATTATGAGTAAAAAAAAAAAAGTATATTCTATTTTGGATGTTTGTGAATAGAATGTTTTTCACATTTTATCTTGTAGCCTGAGGAATTTATTAGGACTGTCATTTTTAGAGAAGGTGATGGTAGAAAACGTGCTTCATGGAGCCCTTAAGTGGTTTAGGGGGAAAAATGGGAAAAATACATAAAGTGCTTTGAAACCATTCTAAAATGTGTGTGATTTGAGGTGGTTGGACCGGTTGATCAGAGTTGGCCTCTCGTGAACAGGACCGAGTCCAACGTTTGTCAGTGGAGCTGTTTTTGTATTAAGGAAAGGCTACAGATATCATCCACACACTTTTAGCTCAGCAGCTCCTTTGATTAAAAAATAAGAAAAGAACCTATGCAGTTTTTCCACGTCAGATTGTTCTGATGGATTCTGTGTGTTGTTCAGTAGATTTAAAAAAAAGGTCACCATAGTTTGTGAAAAGAAACTAATTCAGATTTTCATTTAAGATAGTATGTACTACTCTCACCACAGTGCCCTAATCCAAGAAAGAAAAAGAATAAATTTAAGTATGCGAGTCTGTATAAGTCAATTGTTTTCTGTCAAGTATTAAAAGGTTACATCACATATTTATATATATATATAAGTTTTTCAGATCTGGAATATGGTACACAAAATGCTATATATTACTATGATTTTTAATTTCCCTTTTGTCCAAATGCTCTATTTATACCTTTGTCACTTTGAGTTCTGTAAAAAAAAAAAAAACACGAGAGAAACGGGCCTGATTCAATAAAGGCCTGTGTCACTTGATCCCAGCTCGGTGCTCGGCTTCATTGTTTAACACGTAGTTTTAAAATAGGGTCAATAGAACTTTATTTGAAAAAATAAATAAAGTACATGAAAGTGCTTTACAGTGTTAGCTGGCGTCTTCATATCAAAGATGAGTACACACAGCGGAAGTCGCTCCGTCTTTATCATTCAGACAACAAAAAGAGCTGGTTCTTGTCAGCAGCAGTCAAAGTTCAGATTGTTCTCTGATGGAAAGAAAAACCTGTCGTTCCCTGAAAAAAGAAAAAAATGCAGACTACAACTAGGAGGCGCAGAAAAGAAAAAAAAGCATTCTCACAGAGGAGGAAAATTATTTTTAAGAGAGCAAAGGAGCACAAAAAGAAACAAACTGGTTTCAGCTCCGCAGCCTCCAGTGGTTTAAAATGAATCAGCAGATTTAGAAAAACTCACACATGGTAACGTCATGGCCATAGCAGGTGATCCAGAGCCTTCTTTTTTTTCCTATGAGGGGGTTGATGTCCAGTAGCTGTGCGATAAGCAGACCTCTGGCTCAGTTGTGCACGGGGATGGTCTGCTTACAGTTGGGGCAGGCCTGCTCCTCTCCGGCTCCCGGCAGGCCCACGGCGTGCTCGGTTGTGGAAATCAACAGCGTGTCCAACGTGATCTCTGTGCATTTGGCTATGAAGCGGATGAAGGGTCGGACGTCGCCCTCGTTGGCCGTGTCCAGGGCGGCGTAGTACTCGGCCCGCTGCTCTTTGCGGATGGTGATGGGCGGGTATCGGGCCTGCATGAGCACCAGGTTCATGAGCAGCCGGGACGTGCGCCCGTTGCCGTCCACGAACGGGTGGACGTACACCAGCTTGTAGTGGGCCAGGGCGGCGTACTCCACGGGGTGCAGCTGCAGGGCCTCGTCGGAGTTGAGCCACTGCACCAGCTCCTGCATGTGCCGCTGCAGGTCCTGGGGGTGGGGCGGGATATGGTGGCCCACAAACACCTGGCTGGTGCGCAGCCTCCCGCCCTCCACGGGGTCCACGTAGCCCAGCACCCGCCTGTGGATCTCCAGGATGTCGCCAACGGAGATGGCCCCCGACCGGGACAGCAGCGTGGTGTTGATGTACTTCATGGCCGCGTCCACGCCGATGGCCTCGTTCTGCTCCTGGAGGCTCTTCCCCGGCACGGCGTAGCGCGTCTCAAGGATGTGGCGGATCTCAGACAGGGTCAGCGTGCTGCCTTCAATGGCCACCGTGTGGTAGATGTGGTGGTAGTAGGTTTCCTCCATTACCCGCCGGAGTGCAGAGTTCCCTTTTGGAATGGACATTAGCCTGCGCACCTTACTGTCAATGATGCTGAAGTACCGCTGGTCGATCTCCTCCACCAGGGGCAGCGTCCGGTCTCTGCTGACCAGGGCTCTCTCGTCGCACGGCGACAGGGCCAAGGCCTTCGAGTAGAGGTGGTCCGCCTGGACAACATCCTTCTCCTCCTCCAGAATGGTCCCCAGCTCCGTCAGAGCGTCCACAAAGTCGGGGTTCATACTAAGCGCGTGCACAAGCAACTTATGCGCCTTCTCCCTCTTTCCAAGTTTCTTCATTTCCAAAGCCAGCTGCAGCGCCGCCTTGGCCTCCAGCTCCATCTCTGCAACCAGAACAGGAACACGCAGCACCAACAACACTTAGAGAAGGTAACAGCCATGGCAGGTCATTCCAGAAACAGTGCCAAGAAGATATAATACGGTAAATATAATACAGCAGGCTTCAGAAAACGAATGCAGCGTTGTTGACAGAATCTGATCATCTATGGTTAATTTTGGGACTGAAAGATAAGTGTGTGATGTACAATGAACTGGCATTGTCAGGTCACCAAACATAGAGCTAATGTGAACAAACTGGGCCATAAATAAAAATGAATCTTTGCCAAAGCCTAGCACCCTGCTTCTGTTAAACTGGGGTCATTCGTGAGTTTTTTTTAATGATAAATGATGAAGTCTAAGCACAGACAGTCAAAGTGGAGCCTTGACCCTGTTCAACACGGGACCAGTGGCTGAGGAGCGGGCTGGGAACAGCTCGTCCTCGGTACCTTTGCTCGGCTTGGCCCTCTGGGGCAGCAGATCCAGGGCGGTGAACGGGACGGTGAGGCTGGTGGACTGCACAGCCGGGGACGGCTGGGAACTCCCCAACAGCTGGCAGCGGAGCTGGGAGATGCCTTTCAGGGAGCCGCAGCATTGGTTCTTCACCACGAGAAGCGGCATCAGGAGGGCCACCACGGAGCCGAGAACGAGGCACAGCAGCGGGCCCCATCCTCCCAGGACACGGCGGCCGCTGGTGAACCGCCACAGCGTCACAGAAGACATAATCATCTCTGGTTAAATCCTCCATCATTTGACTACGCGGACCCCTTCTATTCCCATCCTTGCTTGGAGAGCCGAATGGTTGCTGACATGACGACGTGGAGCCCGGTGAAAACACTGCGGAGATCGTCTCGGTTATCTCCGACACGCACAGCTCGCGCGTTAGCTAGCTCTGAAAGTTAGCCTCCCGCGGGTCTGCTGAGAATATCAGTCGAAGCCCTCAAACAGCTTCTACACAACCCTTTAAAAGCCGACGAACAATTCTGCCCGCGTCGGCACCACTGTACACAAACTATACACATCATCGACTTCCTGTGAGCAAGGTTGAACATTCTTGGATATTATTGGTCTTCGGGGTATTCAAGATAGATTCCGATTGGCTAAAGATGTAGCAATGTACGGGGAGTTCGTAACCGTCCCTGATTGGGTTATATTCTGAGCTGCTTGTCCCTCGGCTTGATCTTTCAGGTAGAGCTTACGCAACACAGAGATTCAAAGCGTGAGTTTTTATGAAATTCTGTGCGTCGTGTGATGCAAAAACACCCCTCTCAGACGTAACTGCAGCAGAGGTAAAAAGTTAAATAATATGTGATATTTGCTGACCTGCTTTACTGTGCAAGGCTTATGGATCATTCCACTGAGTGGGTGACATTTGCATGTTGTATATCTCCAAAATTGAATTAATTTCAAATACACATTTCAACGCTGTATTCTGTAACACACATATATAACTATTTAAAATATACATGGGCACTCTAAAATGACTTTATTATAAGGTTTTTAAGCCAAGGTTTGTTGACTTCTTTTCAGTCTTCTTACCGAAAATCCTCAAATGTTCATGAATGTTTTCGTTATATTCGTGGAAAGTGTAATGTTATAGGTGTTATAAATGTGTTATTACACCAGTGTACAGGACACCTTGCTTGATAAAAAAAAACAAAACATTTTATGGTTAACTGTCATGTGCACTTAAACTATATAAAATAGTTTCCTGGGAACGGAAATGGCACCCATTCGCCGGAATGCTCCTTCTAGTAATTTTGCAATTGTCTGTTTATTCCAAAAAGAAGGTATCACATCAAAAGGGTTCAGCAAGGAAATAGACAGACTCTCAGACAGTCTGTGAATGTACTATGCAGTTTGCCAGGAGTGGAGCCAGTGATTGTTCTTGCTTAAATGTCTGTACAAAATCAAATAAACAGATGGATGGTGGTGATAGGCATATGCATGCTTACACTTGAAATCCTAGACTTATTAACTGATTTTAGAAATCAACCAATTAATGGTCTCTGACAAATATGACCATATGGCTCAAAAGGGCTAAGGTGCCATGTGTTTTCAGTGATTGGAAAGATAAATAAGACTGCTCAGAAGTAGAGAAGACATCCTTGGGTAACATTCATACAATATTACTACATAAATGAGGACTTAACACAAGAGGTGTTAACACATGGAACATCTAAAAGACAGATGCAACGGACTGGTAGCCCATCACGGATATACCACACACACAAAGGCTTCCACACAGTGACCTTGAATTTGACAAAGGACCATAGATTCAAATAGATCTATGGATAACTCATTTTTTATTGGTAATAAACAAATTCCTGTAAAATCCCTTGATATGACCGGTGAGATCTGTGCATTTTGTTAAAGTTCACACATAATTTAAAACCTTTGCAAACACACCAGGCCAATCTTGTTTCATGGAGTATAAAGTGATGGTACATCAGCAAGCACACATTTACATCCCAATGAATAGACCATAAACACGTCAAAATAATACACATCAACTTTCAAAGTGCCTTTCAAAGTTGATGAGTATTGTTCTTTGTTTTTTGCCCTCAGATAAGAGTAAAAATAAAGGTTTCTTTTGATTTCGACAGTCAGGATTATTCATTACGTGTGAGTTACGTGAGTTATACAGGTGTTTTGTCATTGCATCCACTAACAGTCTCACCCTGCTTGCGCTGCACCTGCTCATCACAGGCTGCCAAATTCAGTCATACCACGACTAAATTAACAGATAAACAGATGGTTGACTCGGCTTGTCAAAGAGTTGAACAAACATCAAAGCAAAAGATGAAAAATTCTCCGCACCACCAGCTTTGACTCCCCCCTCTCTGTTGTTTGTACGTGCTTGGGAACGGTAGAGGGCAGCATTGCTCTTCCCTGAGAACTTCCCAGCACAGCAGCTCTCTGATTACCGCAGAGACACCCATGGCCTCAAAATCAGTTAGTTAAAAATTTAGGCTTATGCCATCCAGTTTTCAATCCCAACCGCTTGACATCTGAGTCACGTCTGTGGTAGTTTAGGTTTACATTGTTTAACTATTATTCCATTACGTGCATCTTTGCCATAGCCTTTATCAAAATTACCACCAGCTGTGGACAGCATGAGGTGGTGAGGATTGACTCCTGGCTGTGTGCCAAAGCCAGCGCATTTACACATTTCCTCGGCAGATGGGCATGGCAGGCAATCTGCTCTAAATAGCTGTTATTCACGCACAGCTTGTAACTCCCCAGCAGCGCGCAGTCACCATAGATCTTGCAGGGAAAGTTATGAATGAACAACCATGCCCTTTGGAATGCATAGAGTTTGATATATTAAGCAGGTCCGTCTGAAATGTAGGGCTTGGAATTTGTCAGTCATATAACACACCGGACTCACAATGAGCTCTGGAACAGCACATGGACATCTACTATAGCAATGTCACCTTGGAGGATAATAGGGTTGCCTGTTAAAAATGCTTGAGCTGCCTTGTTTCTTTTTGCTACCCATTCACAATTCTTTAGGCTGTGACAAGGTACTCAAGTGTATATTTTCTGTAATTTCTCCTCTCCTTATGGGCTACTGGAGAGGGAAGATGTGAAGGAAGGCAGAAAACACAAGGACGTGTTTAACAGACATTCTGCTGGTGATTGTGCTGTGTGTGTAGAAAGAAAGCTGCTGCCTGTGGGATGCAGTTCTGTATTTTTTTTTTCCTGACAGTGGCTGATCAGAACCGGTGCTGTATAATTTTTGTTGTACTCTAGGATATTTTCATTAGTCGTCCGTGTGGAAGCATCTTTCTCTCCATAATTCATGAACCCCCCCCTGAGGGGTCTCAACAGGAATTTTGACACATAACATCTGCATTGTTTCCCCCGTTATAAGCCAAGGTGCCACAGCCAGAATCATAACAACCGAAGTCATGCCACTGCCACAATGTCCCAGTCAGGAGTAGAGGGACGTTCACCTGTGCAGCTGCAGAGTGTGCTGCCTCATGCAGCCTCCATTATGGCCATGGGCACCAGCTGTCTACTATACGATACAAAATGTTGCATCATAATTCAGCTCAACCTTTCTGTAGAATGCAAACTGTATTGACAGGATTGATGTAAAAAAGAAAATCCACCCTTACCCTGCTGGCCCCCGTGGATACCTGCTTGAAATGGTCTTTAGAAAATTATCATCATCTTGTCACTTTAACTTTCATGTAAAGTAATCCTGGCTTCTTTATCTATACCATTTTAAAAAAATTTTATTCACATGTGTGCAGCCCATTCAGCGGTTTATCTGCTATCTGTCCTTGACTACCAACAGCAGATGACATGTCTTACTATTGGATGATTGATTTTTTGTGTTTTTCTGATCTTTTGAAAGGCTATCTAAAGTCAAGCCAAAAGAATTACATGACTTCCAGTTTCAAATGATTTTGTTGTTGATGTGTGCTGTGAGTTATGTTAAAGTTCACATAAGCTCCCAAGATGCAAGACCAACAATATATGCCAGTGTAATTTTTTCTGTCAGATGAAAATATATTGGAATTAGTAGCACTGTTTCAACAGCCCTGCAGCATTTTTGTCTCTTGCTTTTGGTTTGAAAGATAGCAACTCTGGAGGAGCTTTTTCATGTCTCAGAGAATGGGACATGAGTATTTCTGTAAAGCTTCAAGGTAGCTGGTAAAATAATCATAAAATACTGCCTGTTTTGTGCTCAGTTTGTGTTCATGGACATGATAAACAAATGTGCAAAAGTTTTTTTCAGCTTTCAGGAACAACATAGTCTGGGCTCACCATGACAACCTGTTTTTTTTTGCTTGTCTATTTTTTAATAAATTGAGTTTCACTGTTATTTTGGGGTTAGTGCTTTAAAAACTCTTGCTTTAGTTTTTGTTATTATAAACAATTTGATTTGGTTTGATAATATCACGGTTTGGTTCAAATAAAGCATTTCACAGGATCTGCTGCAGGCAAGAAAGCCGCATCAAAAAATGAAATGGAAAGTGATGGCATTATAAATAATAAACAATTTAAAAATGACTAAAAAGGACTGATGTCTGTTTTTGTAATCACTTGTACTATGTTTTAATGTTTTTATATCACAATGTTTTATTCTAACACAAATAGACAAGTGGAAATATGCAATCTGTTGCTGTATAAAAAAACAACAGGAACCAAATTTAAGTTTATTTTGTCACCTAAACTGTGTCCTTAGAATCAAGGTCTGTCTCCTCTTTTCTGCCATTCATGTTAAATCTGCTCTTTGAGAAACACTCATCTTAAGAGAGAACAAAGCTCTCCTTTTTCAGCAGGATACGTTTTCAGTATCTTCAGATCACACAGCACCTTTTCAGTATCTTTGATTTTTTTCTCAGAGATTCGTGCTGTTTTGAAGAAGTACTGCAGCCACGAGTTTTCTTAAATTTAATTATCCGCTATCCTTGATATTGCTCAAAGGATTCGATAATTCTTTTTTTTCGAACACTGAGAGTCAGTGGAAAAATGGAGGCTGGACCAATGTGAGCTGCCCGTTTCCTCCATGGATTCCATGGATTCTGTTACTTGGTTACGAAGATGATCGTCCTGGCAGTTGCAACTTGGCCACCTATTCATTTATGGTTTTGCAACAATCAATGTCAAGCCCGGCTTTGGCTCAAAGGTGAGGTCTGATATGACTGAATGAGCAGCTGTTGAGAGAAAAGCCATGGAATGAGATGAATGGTGGAGGGGTCATTTAGCAGATAATTCTATGCCCATCTGGCGTAAACGTACATGAGTTACAATCCATCTGTGGCGGTAGATAAAACCGCGAGTCTTCAGTTAAAATCATCTCTGAGAACTAACTCTGTTATTAAATGCCTGATATCACTTGGGAATCGTGACCAGAATGAACTGTGTCGAGGAAAGCGTGTGCTTTTTTCAATGCATCCCTGAAGTATGCTTTTACATCTTAACCCAGTGCCATTAACGACTGTGAATGAAGAAGCTCTCCGATCACTCTCACTACACTCTGCAGCTTTTGCAGAGAAATGGGCTGTGATGTGCACCAGCACGATTCTGGCTCCTGCTGACATGTAAACTTGAAGCACTCTCCAAAGATGACCTGTCACATACTATTAAAATAACACTCTGTCTTTTCACTGCTCGCTGAAACTGTGTTCTAAGAGGTAGAAAATCCATCTGCACACCAGAAAAAAAAAGTGACCTGTCAGGGCAGAAAATAAATCCCCCGGGCACAGCCACCTGATCTCCTTCCCCATCGACTCACTCTTCTCCATCCAGCCCATGTGGAGCCGTCGAGGGGCTTGCCTTCTATGTGAGATGAGGCTTTGTTCTGGTTGACAGAGCTGGGTGTCAGAGATCGAGGATCTCGTTAGACAGTCAGGTCGGGAGCAATGGTGGCTCCCTTTACACTCTCTGAGTTTGGATGGTTCAGCAGGCAGGGATGAGGAGGTCTCAAAATGGATGACAGAAAGAAAGAAAGTCACAGCTCAAAGCAGCAACTGCCCTAAACTGTCAGATCAACAATGTCTCTCACCGGCAGGTCTGCTCCAAAATGCAAGAACCGTGGTTTCACCGGGAGAAAAACTGATCCTGCCCCCATAAAGAGTTAGTGAGGTCAGGGTGTTCTGTGACTAGAACTGAAGAAGGAAGGTTTTCTTTTAGTTGTTCTCAGTCAGTCCTGGAGCATTTTAGTTCAAATCAATCAGCCTGCGTTGAACTGGTTATAACTGGAGCTCTGTCCCTGAGGCTTACACTGTCCTGTTTCCCTCTGTTCCTTTGAGGCATTTAAATATATACAGGGGTTTTCATCATAATTAATACCAACTGGTTTATTCTTGTCTGAAAGAAAAATTAACAAAAAAAAGATAGTTTTGTAATGTGGCATTTTTTCTGTATAAGTGTTGTGGATAAATACTTTACAAGAAAATATGGAATCTATAAACATGTTTTTACAAAATAATTACACTGTGTACTAGTACACAAGGCTCAGATCACCTAATTCCTTTCCTTTCCTTTTCCATTTCAAATACAAACTTAAATGGGTGTGATAGGAAAAATCACTTGAGCAGTTCCCCTTGGCATAAAAGGAATTAAAATACCCAGAGGTCTATAATCTGTATTGAACACAAAGCCAATGTTTGAACATTGTGCTCTTTAGGCCCATTCACCTGCATATGAGTAATACTAGCACATTTGTCCGCAAGCCTATTTGATCAACTGAGACTGTTGAGACACATTGTGATAATAATTTCATAAGGCTGTACTGACACCTGAAAGTGCTTTTCTTTATCCACCTTTCTTATCAACTCAGCGAACTTGTAAAGAGATTCAGACCACTTGAGACTTTGGGCTGTTGAATGCAAACATGAAATCATTCCATGTGTTGGCTAGACAATTAAAAAAGTATTTCTCATCTGCTAGTTTTTTTCTCTTGACAGCTGGGACAGGCTTCAGTCCCACGAGCATCACAAAGATTTTGTATTGAGCTGAATTCACTGACAGAACAAATATCTTGCAGAAACTGTAAAAAGTACAGAGACAAGAACCACAGGGAAAGACAGGTGATTAGTTTAACTGAATGAATGTGTGGTTACTACATCAGCATTGAGGACAGTGGACATTTTTTTCCCTATGACATATTGCCTACAGCCTGTAGAGACTTCCATGATTTATTCAGCTCATGCGGCTATCTATCTGTCCTCTTTCTCATTTTCGCAGAGATTCTCTCCACAGAGATGTGTAATGTGTGGGGGAAACTGATTTGTTTTGGAGCAGCTTTTGATCTTGCGGGTTGTACAGATGTGATAAACATGGCCATATAGCTTAATATTACAGATGCGCTCCCATGCAGCAGCACGTCGCGTTCATCAGGCGTGTCACTGGCTTGAGGGCCTCAGCCCGTCCAACAGGTGAGTTGTGAGTAAACGATCTGCTGGAAACGCAGCAGACTGAAATAATTGGGTCTGCACAGTAGGGGGGCCGAAACCAGGGACCTCCCTCAGGCACTTCTCGCTGTGTCACTTATTATCTCACTTCCACGTTGGCCTGTGCTGTTCAGAGTGGGTGTGTGAGCCACCAGCCTGTCAATTGATCACAGCAATGATTTAGGAGTAGCTCATTATTTTTTGAGCCCAAAGAGAACAGTGGGTGTTGACTTTTCTTGGTTTTGTCTGATGAAATAGAGGAATGTGCATCATAAAAAACAATATTATCTTATTTGAGGGTTAGATACAGTACATTACTACTGATGGCAGTGTAAACTTCTGCGTTTCAAAGACTTTGTAAAGGCAAATAATAAAAATAATAGATCAAAAGTGATTAATCATAATGTTAATGGACTTTCTCTAAGAGTTGGGTTTGCTTTCATAATTGGTCTGTCCACATTTTTAGCATACATAAGTCAATTTAGTACAATTCTCATCAAAATGATCCGTTAAATGTACTGAATGGAATAATAGTTTGGGTGCCAGTGATTTGTTTGGTGATGCTACAATGAGCTTTCTTGTGGAAATTTCTGATTTTGTTGGTTGCTCAAGACTGAAGTCGAGATTTGCACGATATGCATGAATATAAATTAAATTCAGCTCTAGATGTAAGTCTAAATTTCTCTGCAAAAGAAAATGATTGAGTTACATTTGAATGTGTGTGAAGGTCAAAACCATGTAAACATTTGCTCTCAGTATGTAGCGTTTCACTCACTCAGTGCCAAGCCGGAGTACAACATCTGTCAAAAGGCCATTCATTTTGAGTAGCTGTCCCTCCTGTGGTTCTAGCTGCATGTTTCTCATTTTAAAACCTTTTCTGACCTATCAATCTGTTTGCTGTTAAAAATAGATCTGACTCAGACCGACCATATATATATCAAGCACTTTTGTTGCTTGATGGCATAGAGCACAAGCCTGTTGAAAATATTTTATTTATTTATTTTTTTTGCTTTAAACTGATCACAATGACAGATTGACAGAGTTACAACATTAATTGTTTGTCATATGCCTCCTTACATGACGGTGATCAGTATGTATTGCCAGCAGATGTTTTTTGTAGAACAGAAGCATCAAGCAACATCTGATAACTCATCGAGGGCCCATATGGTAATCATAATAGGATCCCATCTGGAGGCTAATTTCACCATATTAAATAAAAACAAACTGCCAGCGGCAGCTTCTTTTCCATCCATTCCCTCCAGCCTTACTTTTGCAAGTCCTGCACGTCAGATGAGGGGTGCCAGAGTTTCATTATTTGCACGTGTCACTGAACAAACCCACTTCAACACAGCTGCAAACAAACAAGGCTTCCCATTAGAACTTCATAGCATTTATGAGCTTAAACAAACATGGGTTTTATGTTTCAGTTGCTATAATGTATTCACTAACTATCATTGATGTATTCTGTGTTCGCTTTTAGACCTTGAGAAGCACACTTGATGTGAGTCTGTGATTACAAGCAGAAATCCAACGATCTTGAGCTTAGGTCACTGAGGATTACAGTCGCTGTATGACATTTAAGTGTCACAGGTTCAGTTTGATCACTTTAAAGGGACTTAAAAGCAGCTTTGGATTATCATTGCTGTTATTTATGATATTTATTTGTGTGGACTGGAAAAAAACGGAAGGCTTATCAGCTAAACAAATGCTTTAATGTATCATGCAAGATCTTGGACATGTACTCAGTTAAATGTATATGTACTGGAGACGTATCCAAAACCTCCCATCTGAAAAGTCAACATAAAAAAAGAGCCAAAATATTAATTTAATATTTGCTCTGAATAGGAGAAGCCGACCTTGTTTTTATCATCTCAAATTAAATCTAACAAATCCGAAAATCTCCACACTGAATTTTAACGATGACTTCCAGCATACTCAGCAGGAAAAATTGAGCAGCAGATGTTTGCATATAGTGATTAGTTATCATGTGTCCAACTATAAATATTTTCCACTATTTCGCAGTTAAACACTTGCTTTTGTGAACAGATCTGAAACAGAAAATTAAGATTTTGATAGTAAATCAATTATTTTTTCTTTCCTTTCATGAAACTTGGCATGAAGGTCCATCCTGGTCATCACTACAGACCAAATGAGTCAAAGGTGGGTTTTTTGTGCTCTGAAACAAGTATGTTCACTGACAGTGAGTCAGTCAAGCGCTTCGACCTATTCTGTGCATTCAAAATCCTCTTCTTCCTTTTTCTTATTTTGACTGATTTTTAAAATATGTTAAGCTAACATGATTATGTATTGAAGTATTATTTCATATCTCTTCTTTGAATCAGAAGTAGATAAACACTCAACTGTTTGTCTTCTCGGATAAAAGGCTGTTAATGTAAAAATTCAGCACAGAGCACTGTTGATCCATCTGTGCATATTATGGTTGGCAAAAAGCCAGCTGTAATCCTCTTGAGAGCACAGTGTAGGTGCGTGTGCTGCCCTTACAAATCACAGGGAGACGCCACAATCATGACTGGAACCTCTTTTGATCTCAACTCAATTTTCTGAAAGTGCTCTGTGCCATTTCCATTTTCATAGTGTGGATATATAACACTCAAATAAATAAAATCTTAAAAGATTTACTTAAATTGTTCACTTTAAATTATAAAAAGGACAAACAGATTAAATATTTGCTGGCAATGGGAGGCCAACTTGTGTTTTTTTTAACAATTCTCAACTCTAAAATTTTTAGAGGCTGTAGAGAATGAGCAGAAAACTGAATTTATCATAATTCAGGCATGATTTAAGAACATTATCTCACAAATGATCATTTTCATTCACCAATAAAACTAAAACGAATGAATTTAGCACAACACCAGATAAATAAGAACAATAACATCAGTGGTAAGATGACAAATGATCAAAAAGACCCCTAATATTTTTACATATTACTTGAAAAAAGTCCCTCTCACTCATTCCTGTATTAGATTATATCTGAGCAAATGTAACTTTATCCTAACGCATGAGATCACGCACAGCAAACTGCGCATAATGATACATTACGTTAATTGATATTAGCATTGCCTCTTAAAGCTGGTCATGACATATAATGCACATAATCATATAATATTCGTGCATCAGAGCAAACTGCAGCAAGCATCATAGAAATGCCGCTTCTAATATTGAGACTTGTCCTGTGATATTACAACATCACTTTGTGAGGATGATGCTATGCTTTTGTTCCACATATCGTTTCAACACATGATTACCCTGCATTTCTAATTCTGGGATTCAAAAAGTCGTCCCACTTTAATCTGCTTTATAGCCGAGGATCTTAGGTAAGCAGATTTATGGCGTTGAATGGTGAATCTCTCCTACACTTTAATCTCCATAATGGATTTCAAGCAGACGGCAGTAAAGTGGCAATAATACTCAAGTTACTTCAAAATACAATTCAAATGGCAAACCAGCAGACAGGAGTGGAATGTGACACCATATAGCAGAAGATCCTCAAATATTCTCTATGGATGGAAAGGATAAAGTGTTCAACAAGGTGGCTGGGTTTGAAACCCGCTGTTTTGGATCCACAAAGTTTTGTGAATCAAATGAAGATCTCTTGTTATTCTTCTCAACACTGTGATTGTCATGGCAATCTTATGGGTGAATGATTGAAGACATGAAATCAGCTTTTAGTCATTTTACCCCTCCAATGCAGAGTTGCCTAATTCAATTTGTCATAATAGAATAGACAATAAAAGCTCGAGAAGTGCAGCTATGATGTCATGAAACCTAAAAAGTTCCATTTCCTCAAAATATGGATGAGTCAAATTTCATCAGCTGATTCCTGAATTAAGAAACTTAAAAGGAATAATTATGTTAAAAAGGAAGTTATAAAAGGAATGGTTTTGAAACATATAAAGCAGCCTTTGGAGAAAACACATAGTGGATAGTGCGGCCTCATAGTTAATCAAATCACAATCGTGAGTTTGAGAAGCAAAAATAAATTCTAGACTGCTACAATGTTGAGGTAACATTTCACGGAACCTATCTCCAGCTGTGGCTCACCACTGGAAACATAAATCACCAGCTTGTTGCTACATTGTCCAAAGGCATTTCCTGTGAAAAGGCCAATGAGTAAGGCAGTTTTTAGACAATGAAAGCGTTTCTTCAGAGCAGCTGAAGACCTGAAGACAACAGACCGCAATTTTTTTTTAAAACAAAGTTTGTTTCACATATGTTTTGTGAAGTGTGCTGTAATGTAGGTCACAAAATAATGTGACCAGCGTGAGCTCAGCTCGGGGAGAGGGAGGACTGAAGAGATAATTGAATTGCTATCGAATTTTAGCTCATTTTACAGATCAACTCTGTTGCAGTACAAGTTTCCATTTTTCAATCCCAGGGACCATTGTCTTACCTCAATGAATTAGAACCGCAAAATCTCGGGGGCATTTGTGTTCAGACAAGCTGAGGATCTCTTTTAACATCTTAAGAGCTGGGAAAGTGCAGCGTGTCTCCCACCTTTACAAATATTACCCCTGTCTGAAAAACTTGCAGGGGTTTTGAGACATTCCAACAACTCATTCCTCCACATAACTTAGGGACGCCTTTCCTTATTTAGGCAAATGTTAACATTGATTACTTTTTTAGGCGTTTACATTTGACATCTTTTGATCCTTAAGACTTCAGTGAGTCTGTGCAAGGGCTTTATGCTGTTGTGTAGCTGATACTCATAATGTTTAAGTAGAAAATACTCTGCACTCATAAAGTGCTTTTAGATATCCAGTTGTCATTTTCATTTAAATCACAACTAGTTGTTGCACAGAAGATCTGAAACATTGTTGAAGATGTGGAGACGTTAGAGATGCTAAACTTATTTTTAAAGCAGCATTTTTACGTCACACTTATAGTTGCTTTGGTATATAGATTTTTTCCTTCCATAGTACTTTACTGGCTCCCGTACCCTACAAACCCACAGAAACATATTCATGGAGTATGCCAGAGTCTAATAAATACCACAGACTACATTTAGCTTTTTTCCTTACAACACACACATTGACGTTAGGACAAATGTGGGTTTATGTGTTCAAGGATAATTTAACATAGAGAGCCAAGTATCAAACAACTGCTTTCCTATTGGCAGATAACGGCTGTCCCCCCTGAGCCGCAACCAAATATCTCATAGGATGTAACCAAATGTGTAGCCACAATCTGCATTTGACACAGGAATGCTAAGAAAAAGCAAACTTCACACACAAACAATCACACACTTAACTGATTCAGAATAATCATCAGTAAGCCTAACAGGCACGTTGTTGGGCTGTGGGGGGAAGCTGGAGTACCTGGAGAAAACCCAAGCGGACACAAGGAGAACATGCAAACTCCACACATTAGATTTGAACCAGTAACACTTAGACATGGACATAAAAAGCTCTTTTCTTATCAAGTCTAAAAGGATGTGTCATGGCAGTATAGATTCCTCAGCACACTGAAGTCTCAAACATCCTCTGAAGCATAAAGGATTAATCTAAGTTTCCTCAGAGGGGCATCTCTTAAAAGAAAGTCTACACCCGCTCATTGTACACTTGCTTGATTATTTATAACCTCAGCCTTCATTAGGAAATCTAATCTGCAGGGCACCACCAGGTCTGGGAAAGTGATTTTACTGAAATACATCTAAGTGGGTCAGATAATGCGGTATACAGACTAATATTTCCTAATTCACCACAGAGCTTCATGAGCTCAGGAATACAATATGGAGGTTTCTCTAGTAAACCTGCTCTGAATTATTTTGCCATTGTAATAATTGGGAAACGTGGGAAACTTCTTACCCTATTATGAGTTGTTAAATTTAAACTTTATTATGTTTCCAACGAGTGGATTTCTGTGGTGATTTGATTTAATTAGACTACTGTGGAATCTCACTGGTGAGAGGAATATAAATTTTCATGACAAGATTTGCAGCTCGCACAAGAGTAAAATTGTAATTACTTCGCAGTGGAAAATTGCAGAGCAGAACTTGGAGAAAGATCACATACTGACACATAGTTTTCACGACTCCTATGTAAAAACAATATTAAATGAACATTTATGTGTCGGTCTACATAAGCAGCTGCTACCTTCAGGTTAAAGAGAGTATTTTTGAAGGTCTTTCAGAAAAAAAGTTTGTAAAGACATCCCTAAGGGAAAACACTGCCAATGTGAACTGGTGTAAAATAATAAATAAATAATTCTTAAAAATCCATTACACATCCTTTCATGATGTGTGCAGACTGTGTTACTGCTCTCGCTGTGCGTGTGGGAGGGCCATTGTTAAAACTGCGTTCATGGTCAGACTTTAACCAGTGGAGATAAAATGATTGCTGAAAGACTAATCAAACAATAAGGTCTAAAGTCATCACTCTGATCAGTTTGATCTATTGAAGCGGGATTTGAACTCTGAATATAGCATTTTTTTTTCTCCTTATCAAAATGTTCTTGCTTAGAGTAGTTATAAAATGGACAGAAGAATAATTCATTTCTTGGGATTTTTGCAATCTGGATTAAATATTATCAAGATCAATTTGACCCTTTAAAAAGGCAGAAGACTTCTTTTTGTCTTCTTGTCTGAAAATGAAAAAGACTTTGATTTCCGACTGAATGTACAGGCCTTTTAGCTTTGTCATTATTGTCTGAAATAATAGGCAGGAAATGTAACAGGTTTTAAGCCAGTAACCCACTGATTGCGATGTGATGGTGCTAACCAACTCAGAGTTTCATTTCTCCTTTCATAATAGTCAATCGAATCAATCCCAGCAGGCATTGGGCAAGACGAGGGGCACATCTTGGACGGGTCATCATTAATAATGTTTATTTATGATTTAATCCTGAAATAGAGTTTATCCCTCCAATCTGAAGAACTTTAGCCTTCTAACGGTGTATATACAAAAAAAGAACAAATGAGAAATATCGTGAATCCCGCATTAATCCACTGCAAGGACGTCACAGCGTAAAAGAATCAGTCAAATTCATCATCTCAAAGTTCTGGTTGATTAAAGTTTGATACGACAAAAAGCTTTGATTTTTCTATATGGAACGGAAACATTGCATTTGAAGAACTCTGCTCCACCATAAACTAGTTTGACTCTTAAATTTTATGCTATCATTACACGAAATGAAAACAAATGTTTTTGGAATCAGCAATCCTATATTTTGTTTGACAAGCCGTCTCCCTCCTTCGTTATATAATTTTTCAGCTTGAGTAACTTTACCATCTGTTCTTCTTCTTCCTACAACTCCTCTTGCTGTTGCTCGCTCACACTCGTGACCAACACAG
This sequence comes from Menidia beryllina, assembly GCA_013363375.1. Taxonomy (NCBI): domain Eukaryota; kingdom Metazoa; phylum Chordata; class Actinopteri; order Atheriniformes; family Atherinopsidae; genus Menidia; species Menidia beryllina. The sequence continues at coordinate 2,216,682 of JABUIW010000162.1, read as the reverse complement.
AGTATTGTGGACAGATTAATCTGCCTCAGTGATCATCACTGCCATAATTCAGTCAGTTACAATTTGATGCCAGTTCACAACAGCTGCTGAGTCTTGAGTGTATTATAAATAACATCTGCAACTAAAGCTGGGTGGGTAATATAACTTTTAGAAAACAAGTTTTGCTTTGCTTCTACATCTCTTAAATGGAATTGATAATGACAATTCTCAAGGCTTCTTTTTCACAGGAAAGTAATGAAAACATTCTTGTCCTGTACTCTGGAAAAAAACGTGCTCATTTATGATCACTGAGCATATCACAAAATCTTTGTCCATATTCATGTAATTTGAATAGCAAATCTTTATTACATAAAAACAAGACAAAGGGAAAGATTGTGTCAGCTCAGCTTTGGTCTACACTTCTGTAATCTCTGTGACTTTCTGTTATCTGACTTTGTCCTTTCGACTGTTTTCCTGTTTAGCCATCCGGATCTGTCCGTCAACTGTCCCCTCTTTGTCTGTCGCTGCAGTGTTTTGTTATGAACGCTGTGTTGTGCAAGACAAAAATTGACAATACAAATAAACCCCCCCTTAAATGAATGGCTTTGTGAGCAGAAAAAACAAGCATGAAAATGTTATTTGACAATAATAGACCCATGAAATGTGAAAAAATGGGTAGTTTTGCAGTCAGTTTATCTGATTTTGTGTTGATATTCTAATTTATTCACTTAAGTTCAATTACTCAAATTCAGTCTGCGATTTATGTCATGGCCATTTGTACAATGAAGCAAAAGCACACAGTAATTCAGACATCGACACTGTGCATTCTAAAATATTTTGGTGCAAATAGAACTTCATACAACAATTATGAAACAAAAACATGAAAGCATTTTGATTGGAAGTTGATATCACAATATTTGATTGCTGTGATTATATTAGGAAAGGAGTTAAGGTGTGAACATATATCATATCGAATTTCATAAACCGCAAAAGATTTGTTAGAGGAGGGAGACCAAGAACACACAATGTGACAAAAAAAAAAAACATCCTCCAACAAATACATCTTATCTAAGATATCTCAACTTCTTTTCTCAAAAAGAAGAAATGAGATTTTTACGGCGGATGGAAGTATTGAGAAACCACTCAATCAGCTGATGCTGTGTGCTGTTAGAGAAACATCTAAAGGAAGCAACCCATCTCGACATTTCAGCTCTAACCACGATCGAGGCAACAAGGGACATCCTGGGTGGTAAGGTTATTTTTACTGATATGGCCTTACATGGGAGGTCAGAATATATACAGATAATATACTTTGTTGGAAGATTCTAAGAATTTTTTTAAAAGAAGCTCAATTTGAAAATTTTATTATGCACTTTATTACACATTCTACAAAAGAGCTACCTATTAAAAGGTGATCAACAGGGTATGTGATAGTGTCTTGTACCAGGACCTTTTGGACCCATAGACCCAAAAGAATCCATAATGGTTTTTTGGGTCTTTAGGTTGTGGAGAGGGTCTTGTTGTAGTGAACTTGCTTCCCACAGATACTATCAGATCGTATCAGTTTTATGTCTGGAGAGTTTACAGTTTAACTCCACATCAGAGGCTCTTTGATGTGTGCTTTAGCCCTAGCTTAGTTATTCTGGGAGGCTCAGTGTTGTCTGTCTGTGGAGAACTGCTTTTTCACAGAGGGGTTTTACCATGCTTAGGCTGTGGGGTGGCTGGTCAGCAGAAAAGCAGAAAGGTTTAGCAAGATGTCAAAGTGTGACCATGTGAGTCCCAGGATTCATGTTTTAACAGCACAACATTGGATTGGGCCAAGATAGGAAGTGTCACTCAATTTACCTGCCTGTGGTCATAATGTTATGGCGGATCAATTTATAGTCTCACACTCATTTTTTGCTGAATTTTCAGGGCAGAATGGATTTCAACTATGACTACACCTTCGAGGATTACAACTATACTTATGTAAACTCCTCTCCGATCGATGAGCCAGTTTTTCAGCACAAACCAGTATGTAAACAAGATCTCACGTGTGTGTCTTTAATCGCAATCAATGCAGTCATTTTCCTGCTTGGGTTCTGTGGAAACGCTGTGGTCATCTGGGTCGCTGGCTTCAAGATGAAGAGGACAGTCAACACCACATGGTACCTAAGCCTTGCCATCTCTGACTTCGTCTTCTGTGCCTTCCTCCCATTCAACATTGCCAATGGGGCGATGGAGAATTGGATCTTTGGTAAATTCATGTGCAAGTTCAGCTCATGGGTGATGTTCCTCAACATGTTCAGCAGCATCTTCCTTCTCGTTGTGATCAGCGTCGACCGCTGTGTGTCGGTCATGTTTCCCGTTTGGGCGCAGAACCATCGCACGGTCAAAAAAGCATCAGTCGTTGTTGTGTTTGCCTGGGTCACGGCCATTGTTTTCAGTGTTCCCTCAATGATCTACAGGGATGTGGGCCATCATATGCATCGGACCATTTGCTTCAACAATTACACAGCGGGGACACAGAGTCACACGGTTGTAGCAGTGAGCCGTCTTTTGGCAGGATTTGTTTTTCCCTTCATCATCATTATTGTTTGCTACTCCATCATCATCGTCAGACTTCAAACCAGCAGGATGGCAAAGTCAACCAGGCCCTTGAAAGTGATGACTGCGCTCATTGCTACTTTTTTCATCTGCTGGCTGCCCTATCATGTGTTTGTCCTACTTGAGCTGAACCACCATCTCTATGACCGCAAGGTTTTAGACACTGGGCTCAAAATATTCACTTCTTTAGCAGCGGCAAACAGTTTCCTCAACCCGGTGTTGTATGTCTTCATGGGGAATGATTTCAAGCAGAGGTTAAAGAGCTGTTTGCTCTCAAGGATGGAGAACGCATTGGGCGAGGAAGGCAACACAATCAGCCGATACTTGTCCAGGACCAGCTCCATGGACGGCAGAGCTTCTACACACATTTAGAGGTGCAAGCATGCCCACTAAATGTATGGGACATATTATATTTCAAGATATATGTGCATGTAAAAATTAATTGTAAAAATGATTAAGTGCAGGAGATACAGAGGGGAGGACAGTTAAAGCCCACAGACACATAATCTCATCAGTTAAGATCCAGCACGCCAGCACTTATGAATGGTGGGAGACATCCATGTCATTTAGCAGAGTTCTGATAGTTTTGCTGGCATGGAGCTTTACTTGTGAAATATGATTAGTATACTGTTAAACTGAACATGTAAAATGTGTTTTCATCTTATCGTCTGCAAAATGTAAAGACTGACGCTTTTGATAAAGCCAATTAATCATGTATTTTCAGTCATGCAACGTGGCAGGCATAATGTTTGGTTGCTGATTAATTAGTTGGATGTCAGGCTGCAGATCACAATTATGTCATTTGTTTCCATTTATAATACACATCGAAATGACTAGATGACCAAGTTATGGGATGTTGGCAGATAATTATGTATTTGGATTCAGATCATTTAAGCCATAAATTGCGAAATAAATGACAGTTTCAGAAACTGAAGTCATCAAGTTTTTTATATTACACGCTTAACATCTACACTGATTTTAACTGGTAGTTGGAATGTCATTTTATGGTAAAAGTGTGATTTTTAAAAAAAGGTCACAACTAATGCTTGATTTAGGCATCATATACCTAAACTAGATGTTAGAGCTAGTTGAAGTAAGTGCACTAAGAGCAAATGTTCTCACGGTTGAGCAGGCTGTTAAATGCCCTCTTATCTACAAAAGTGTTAGTCATGTGCATTGAAATTATGGAACTGCCTTAGTGTTGCAACTATTTTTGGTATGCAAATTAGTAGCAAGTACTAACTAGTTTCATTTGATAAAAACAAGCTGGCAAATGTTCCTGTAAATATGCTATTTCATATATAAGACTTGTTTTTATGGTTTGTGCAATAAATGCTTAAAGATTTTCAGTCTTTTATTGCTGAAATGATACTGGAACTTTTTGGGGGCTTTTGGACATACTCTCATTATCTACACCGAGGGACCAGTTGACCTCTAAAACCCGGATTAACAAAAAGTGGCACATTAACTGACCAATTCAAAGAATTCATCAGTGTGACGAGACCACTAATATTCTGTTCATGCTTATCTGCTGTGAAGAACCACAAATGATCTAGTGCATGTGTAATTTCAAAAGATGACACTGGAGGAAGACCAAAAATTTTATATGCTTAAAATGCAACTAATATAAAGCATGACAAACTGAGGGTTGATAGAAAACAGTGTACTCAAATAAATAATCCTATGTTTGTACACATGTTGTACTCTTTCCAGGCTAAATTCCTGTTTGTATGATCCTTTTTATGCTATTCAGGCATCACCAAGAATATTTTAGCCTGAGTTATGGAGATGACTAGCTGGTATCACTTTTTCAGAGAGTTCACTTAAGCCATAAGCTCACCTTCTAATCACTTACCTTTTAAAAAATGACAACAGCTCTTATGGTTAAATTCAAGACAAGACATTAATTTTTGTTAAAAACAATGAGACAGTTGACTACACTTCTGAAAACTAAAACAGTGGTACCAATACCTTGAACAGGAAGTGGATACCATGAGCTAAAAATGACCAGAGACAACACTCTGAAACAGGAAATACAATAACCACTGAAAGTCAAAGAGACATAAAGACCTCTATTAGTCAGCAATCGAGATAACTATACCCATTTTGACTACTATTTCATCAGACTGAAAATAGGGTGAAAATAATATAATATAAATACAAGTTTATGACATTTTCAGCCTGAAATACAATTGGCACCAGTAGTATCGAAGAAGATGCTCCTATAATCTATTGAAAATGTATTATTTGGTAATCATCCAGTCTGAAGCTAACCATCAAACGTAAACCTAAGTAAAACATTGCTGATGTTGCCACTTAGATACCTAAAGTCATGTCACCAGATAGCTTAATATCTCTTCTATACGTGGTTAAAACTACACAAGAAATAGAGCAAGTAATGCCGAAAATCGAAAAAGAATGAGATAAGGATACAAACGCCTCAATTGGGTTTAATCTGTGGGAGGCTGGGATCAACCTTAAAGATAAAGTAGGAAGCTCAGGCATCCATTTAGCTTGGACAAGAGCCACTGCTCCTCTTCATTGAAAGCAGGGTGTTGAGGTGGTTCAGGCAACTGGTTAAAATGTATGTCAGGAGGGAGTCTCCCTGAGGACGCTCCTTAACAGTATAGAATGCTGCAGAGTTATACTGTTAAGCTACTGTTAATTCCCCCTGATCCATTATAAAAGACTAAACCCTTATGATAAGACTGTGAAGTGTTTGTATTATTTAGCACATGTACAGCTGGTAGAATCAGAGGGAAAGTACAACAAGATCTATCATGCATTAATCAGTATATATATTTAGATTAATGAATTTATTTTAAGGTATTAATTGCAAAGCTTAAGGCATTTACTGGAGGAGAGACACATATGGCCATTGCATCCTTTGCAAACATTTTTACAGACAGCACGACAGACCAGATAGTTTAATTTACATTTTAATTTATTGGGCCTTATGATGTTACATTCAGTCATTACAAAATACATTCATACTTCACACCTTTTTATTAGGTGTCAGTTTTTCAGTGAAAGCAGGAGCCAAAAAGATTTAAAGCAAATCTTGAAAATTGAAACAACTTTTCCCATTTGCTTGTTTCAGTACAAATACTTCTGGTGTGTTTGCATATACTATAAAAATATATTTTTTTATCATACTGAAACTGGAAGTCAGCTAATATTTTCTGAGACTCCTGACACTCGTGAACAGAGTTTGAAAAAAAATATTTCTGTATCCATTAATTCTTTTTTCTGTCTATCTGCACTGTAGTGTATATTTGAAAGACAATAAAGTGTTGAATCTGAATCCTTTGTAAATATGCTGATTTTTAAACATATGGCAGAGCACATTGGGTACCGTAATACATGCAGCTAACAATTATATTTCCTTGAAATGACCTGCTTTGAATAATGTATAGCTTTTTTGAAAGCAAAGCAAAATAACCTACAGGATTAGCTGACAGAAATAAATCTATACCGGTCACAAACACAATAAGTAGCTTTGACTGCGAGTGTAATAACCAACTCTTCAATTAACTTTGGGGAGGCAGCTGCACAGTGAGGTGCTTTTTGGATTTTTGCATCAAGTTCAGTGTTAAGAAAAAGTCTTCGTAACCAAGTTGGTCAACATGTCCAATGCACACCAAAGATAAATACACACTCAAGACATTAATCCTGTCTCTCCTCAAGTCTGTGTATTCAAAAGAGATCATTCATCTACTTATTATCTCTTATTGATCAACAAAAAACACCAGAAAGATGAATAACTTAAGAAAACATGGGAACACAGTATCATCATTATCATCATCATTATCATCATCATCACCATCAGTCAATGACATATTCCATTTCTACCCTCTGATATAGAGATTAAATCTTTAATTTTCTGAGAACTTCACTTATAAAAGTATTTTGTAGTTACGATAGCAGCAGAAAATTATTACAATTTGTCTCTCTAAATAGGTATACCTGTTTTGTACAAAATTAGCTTCACAACACTTTGCTGTGTTGTATCACAACTTCAGAAAAATGTTTATTTTCACTGGTGACAAACCACCCAGCGCAGTCAAATGAGCCCCTCTGTGGTCAGCTTCCATCGTGGCGCTTAGGCATGTGCACATGCCTACACAGTAGGTATGCATAGAGCAGGTTTTCCCTCAGCAAAACAGAAAGGGGAGTCTCTAACAATGGTTTGTGTGTAAATGTATTAGGCTGTGGAAATTCAAAAGATAGTTAAATCCAAAAGAATAATAAAAAACACTTAAATAAAGAGGCAGATGTCTTCTTTCTACAGCTTCAAACTAAGTGGCATGACGGAAAAATGATTGGAAAAACTATGAGTCTTATAATCCTACAAAATATATTGACGACAAAAAAACATCTAGGAAAACACATTTATCATCTTGGCATATATTCCTCTGGAACTCCAGACATGTTTTTTTTCTTCAAGGCAGCATCAACTGTTCTGATCAGTTCATCGATGTTTGTTCGCATATCAGGTGTGTATGGGTCATACTCAAGCTTACGTAGTCCAGATCGCTTAAAGTTTCCATCCTTTTGACCCTCGACACAGAGCAGGCGCTCCTCCGACACCTTCAAGCCCAGGAACTGAACCATACCCTTGAGCTGGGTGAAGAGGTCCCTCTTCAGGCCTTCAAAATGAACCACGTGGACTTTCTTCCCGTAATTCAGCCAGTCCAATGTGTGGGACGCCCACCAAGGAGCATAGTTCTTCACAAACTCAGGCCACTCTGTGGAGTACAAGGAGAGCAAGGGCAATTTGTCAAGAAACACTTGTGCACCATGCACTGTAATGGCTTTAATACGAGGCGAGGGAAAATTAGTAGACCGGGAAACTTGGGATAATCGCACTCTGATGAGTCAACAAAATATTCCAAGTAAAAGTTCAGGCATGTGGAGCAAGCATGTTTATTCTGAATTTTGCAGTTTGCGTTTTGTGCAGTCTCAGCTTTGAATATATGCAATGTGTCTGGGTGAGAACCGCATAAAGAGGAAATGACAGCAGTGAGCTGATATAATTTAGCCTACGAAGTCTGGCGCAATTCTTTTTTAAGATACATTTAAGTCATTCCTGAAATGTCTGTACAGTTTATTAGATGTTCTTGGTTATCAGTCGAACTGCAGAGGTGCTGCAGGAGGGTTCGATATCTGCAACTTTTACTCAATGGTAATCTACTGGCCCATAAAAGCAGCAGCTGGCAGGAGTTGTGCTGCAGCAGAGCATATCGTCACTGCTGGGAGAGGTTGTCGTTAAAGTTTAAAGCCTGCTGAGTTTGCAGGGCTGTCTCAAAAAAACCAATGACAGAGGCGACTCTAAGATACACTGACATGGGCAAAATTCCTGCGTCTATGAGGAGGCAAGTGACTAAATGGGGAGCTGACATTAAAAAAAGAAAAAAAAACTGACTTAAAGATGACCTGTTTAAGTGAGACACATCTTTGCTTTTTCTTTTTTTTAAATAAGTTTAGAAAGACAAAACAGATATGGGCTGAGAGCAAATGGTTGGACAGCCTGCTGTGTAATTGGATCCATGCAAACTGATCATGCTTTGACTGATGCAGGAACAATGTGCCGCCAGAATAACTATTTGTGCCAGAGTAACTGAACATTATGGTGAGAAAGGCTGAACAGTGGTGTGGTGTGGCGAGCTGCAAGAGGGTTTGTGGTTCAAAACCCGCCTGGGTTGTTGTTTGCCATGCATGTGAGGGCTCTTTATTGATTGTTTAGCTTCCTGAAGCCCACCCTGTTTTGCACTTGTTTCTGGCAACAAAGCAGTCAGAACTAAACAAAGCAGACAGGAATCAACTAAATATTTAGTTCTGGTGTGTAAAAAATGGATGCGAGTAGTCACTGAATGTATATCAGAGGTTACCATCATTCAAAGGTCAGGGCTGATTAGAATTGGAGCACCTTTGGTCAACATCACATTTTGACTCTCTCAAAAATACCAGAGAGAACTTTCAGGGCCCTTCATAGTGAGGCCTGTGAGCAAACAATTGCCAAAACAAGCAAACTGAGGCGAAGACGTCTTATTACTAATGTTGCGGATGACTTCAAATCTTTTTCCTGGAATCTCTTAGTCAGAGGAACAGATATTTTGACCAGAGTTGGCCTAAGCAGCATGTGTTTCTCTGACCACACCAGATCTGTTCCCCTTTTCCATCTGCCTTTCAAGAGAACGCTTAGCTTAACATTCAGAGACCAAAATAAACGAAACCCCTTTCGTACAGCTGATGTTTGACTGAATGTCAATTTTAATGAATATATCTATGTTGCTGTGAGCAGGGTTTTGTCTAAAAAAAAAAGGATGCTTATGTAAGCAAAGTCACCAAACAGTGGGGAAACAAATCATTGTACTGTTGAATGACATGTCCTCGCGCTCGCCCCTGAGCCGACTTTTATCGGGCGGCCTCAGTGTCTGTAACATCACTCTAGCCCCACGGCCTCCCTCACCGTAGGTGAGTGCATCAATTTGAACATGTGCGGTCCTGTACACAATGTGACACTGACCGGAGTTCTTCTCTCTGTATTTGAAGTGGCAGCTGTCAAAAAGCTTTTCTCCGCACAGATGTCACTGCATCATTTGCCCACCAACAGAAAGGGGAAACATTCATTGGATATGGCAGGCCAAACGTGTGCTGATGTTCTCACAAAGACAGACAACTGCTGGGTCGGCAACTCTCCAGCCTCCGGAAAATCGATTAAACCTCACAGGAAAGTAAGAGAGATGATACACGGGCAAGACAAAGCCAGTTGTCATGGTTACTGAGACACCGTAAGGTTGGTGGATAGAAGATCGTGGAGCAGTTTGCATGAAATACAGAGATCATACCTAACCGGGGACATTCTTTTGAATTATCTCCGAATGAATTAGCTTAATAAATATCCACTAGACTGAGGAAGTGTTTGACTTGTCCAATCTGTACTGCCGTGCCATTAAATGACTGTGCAATACAGGGCGCTTAATAGAATAGGAAATGTCTTAATTGTCCAAATTTACTACACAGCAAAGTGGACATAAAAGATCCTTTTCACAGTACTGATCCTAATCATAATTCTACATGAGGAAAAAGTCATTTGGAAGAATTAGAGACCCTTGCAGAATTAAGATCAGACATGCACATGCACATTTTCATTACACATTGGAACAAAATGAAGTTGTAGCCCAAGTTCAAGCTTTAGCCAGACGTTTGCAAGCCTAGTTCATCTCTGCAGCTCACCAGTTAAGATATCTTGTTATCTTGATTAGGAATAGTTTGCTTTCACTCCCTTTCCAGTGTATACAGAGCATTTTTTAGTTGGGAGCAAATAGGTGCTTAAATAGCATTCGATCAGTGGAGTTTTAGAGGAGCATGTAGTGTTTATCTGTTTTTTAGGCCACAAAGTTACAAGAGTTTATGGGGAAGGTCGCTCATTCATTTATTGTCCTCTAACACAAAGCATACAAGCGTGCATGCAGGGGTTTCAATAAAAAGACAGATGATTGAGCTGCCTCCTCACAATAAGTAATGCAGTAGCTGGTTGGTTCACTTTTTCACTTCCCTATTAAACACAGATTTTTGCACACTGTCATGGCAATGGTTTTGGAATGTCTTTTTGTATAAAACCAAACACTTCTTCCACAGCCATGCTTGGGTCAAACCACATTTACCCAATTTCCGCACCATTCTAAGTCCCACCCTTTTGGGTAATTTGCTATTTTAACACTTCCATTTAAACTTCCATTTTCTTCACAACAAAGATTTTTTTAAAAACGAAGTCTAAATTTGTCTCTAGATCTCTCCCTTTTTCTCACCTCGTTACACGCAACAGTATCAGCAGAACAGAACCACAGATTTGAACAGCTTACCTTTTCCTCTCCAGTGCGCCTGTGAGGCAAATCCAATATGTCCACCATATTTGCGATTAAATTCTGCCATGAGGGCTTTGTAAGGGTTTCGGATCATGAGGATGCTCGACTCAAAGGCCTCAATCTCTTTCCTGCCGCTCTCGTGTGTCTTAATACAGATCGTTCTCCCACTTCTCCAGTGGTCCCGCTCTCCTTTGAATCCTGTGAATCCCATAGTGTATTTCCTCTTTACACAGACATACAAACAAATATTTGTGAATTATATGAGACACATGCCGAGCCCCACCTTTATTGTATAGGGAGCCATCGAAGTAATAGCTGCCTGTGTAGAAGCCCGTGGCGAGCTCTATGAGGTGGCGAGCCCAGGTGTTGCCAGCTCCAGGGAAACTGGCAAGAGCCACGAGATGCTTAGCACGAGTGGGAAGAAAGTGTCTGTCCATACAGCGATTATCTGACAAGACAAAATAAGGGACTAATTACTGATCTGAAAAGAAAAAAAACATATCCTTGATCTGTGACAGTGATATATGTCAAGTTGCTAAACACAATAAACCTTCAAAAAGATTCTGAGAGTTCGTCACTTCCTTCTCATCTATAATGTTGCAAGATTGTAAGATGTCATATCCTGATAATTATGTTGAAACTTTGGAATATAATGACAAAGCCAGAATATCATAAGAGAGAAAACAAAGGTCAGAGTTTTTGTATCGCTTGTGGGCATGTATTGCCTAATAATACTTAATGACATTTGACTACTGGCTAAAACAGATACACATTTTTGGGTAAAATAGATATGAGACAGTTGCATGCATTTCAGGTTAGCCAGTCTGGAATATTTGCACAAAGTTCACTTGCAACTTCTGCTTGTTTTTCTTTTTTTGCCTTAACAGCTTTGCATTTTTTTGTTTTGTTTACTGGGTTGTCATTTTGCTGATCCAAGCCACAACTGTCTGGCGCACTGAGGAAACACTACCCACAACAACATGTATAACAGGCACAAACTGAGTTTTTGTGCTGGATATGGAAAAACAGAAAACAATTAACTGAGCAAAATGCTGTATCAACATGCATTCTTCTCTATGTTTAATCCAATGGAAGAAAACTAAAGAAGTGTTCGGCTCTCACAGATGGCAGTGGAAGTAACAGCCAATGTGAGCTTTGTAAATTCAGAAGTAAACGAAATTGCTGGTTAATAATTAAAAACCTCAATACTTCACGCTTTACTCTTAATATGTCATGATTTGAGTCTTGAGGCTGTATAAGTTGGTGTGCAGCGCAGTCATTTTTTATTATTTGTCTTCAATACTTCTTCTTTATCTCTGGCAAGAGGCCTTGAAAACATTTATCGATGCACAGATCCCTCTTCTCAGCTGTGATTTTAGAAAAACGAAAAGCCTTTGGCATCTTTGATTCATGCAAACACAACACAATTCCCCCCCATGAAAAAATAAGTGACTAACTGCTTGTTAGCCATTGGATTTGAGTTATCCCTTCTAAAAATTCAAGTAGCTAATAGTAAGTTAATGGCATGTAAATTGAGAAACAAGTAATGATTGATCTAGGCATTGTTTGCTAATTGATTCATTTTTAATTAGTCGATTCACTCTTGAACTTGGATTAATATGAATTAATCACACAACTATTTTCTCCAGGAGGAGGTTCAGCTGACTAAGTTTTTAATAACTACATAAACATTAGTCAGTATTTAGTACTCCGTAAAGTAAAATGTAATACTTATCTAGAAACCAATAATTTATCAGTCTCGCTTCTTGTGTCCCCCCCAAATAAAGCAGTGCATTACACTGGCAGTTATGTGAGTTTGTGCCCTTATAATAGCCTGATTAATCACATGATTTGCATCTCTTTGATATCATAGGACAGAATCAAGTTTTACTCAAGGATTTTCTTTTCAAGTGGCTGCTTACTTTGCAGCCACACGACTGTGATCACACTGAGCATGATGTTCTGGTGAGAGGTTTCAGCTGAGCTACCGGCCTGCACTGTGGGCGCCATAATCAGCTTAGTTGTGGCCAAGCTTCAAAAACAATGGGCCAGTCATCCATGTGATCTCTGTGGCTAAACCACACCATGTCAACTGATTTTGATTCAATTTTGTTTAAAAAACAATCATATGCATAGATATATAAATAATGTATACAGCAGTAATATAAATTCCGTTTTATAAAATGCATTGCAGTTTCCTAACATGAAAATAGAATGTCTGAGAAGAACTAATTAAATATTGATAATTAACCATAACAACATCTAGTATGATTCAAAAGAGTCTCGGCAACTAAAAGATAGACAACAGGGAAGCAACAGTTCAATATGCAGAGTGTGGCGCAGTGAAGCAATCAGTCTAAGTTTAGCACTTACATGGAATTGCATTAAAACAAAACTTTGGTCTGCTTTTCGGTAAACTGCCATTAACAGCCACAAAATCCTTCTTTAGGACTGATCACGGTAGTTACTAATGATTTATAAATAGCTATTTTACAATAAACTTTCATCACATGTTCACAAACTACTAGATAAAGTGTGACAACTTAGCCCCTCCATCAGCACGTTTGAGCTCATGGAGCAATTCATTGTCAGAAGCCCTTTTGAAACTTAGCAGCTGATCACAATGTTCCACATTTCAAAGGTTTAGTGCGGACCCTGATTTGCCAGGCCTGACACTTATCAAATGTGCGGTCAGACTAAAGTTCAAGTTCCTTCTATTTATAATGACGGAGATGTCTTTAGTTCAAACCAGCGACATGGCACTTTCATTTCCTTTCAATCATTTTTTTGTAAGAGAAAAGAGTTGAAACACAGAGCCTGGCGAAATGTGGACACGGGTGGGCGCTAAAACCTGAACTAGCTGACCAGCAAATGTTCAGACGAACAGTAATCAAAGCTCACCTTGAACCTGTGTCTGGTAAACCACAAAGAACTTGTCGTTTCCACAGCTTTCAAATTCTTCGCCGGGGCAGCGATGGAGACACATGTCCTCATTCTCCAGCTCATGAAGGGAGAAGAGAGGAGTCGGGAAGCCGCAGTAACATTGGTCTCCAGCCAGAACCGCAAGGGATTTCTCCTGAAACACAACAGCCGTCGTGCAGGGTTTGGAAAATAGACACACACAATTCACACGTATACAAAGCACGAACGCACGCGTCCTCTGCCCGCTCACCTTCTCAGTACACAGGTCCACACACTTGTCCACGGACATGTTTTGGATGACAGCGCTGAAGGGCAGAGCCAGAGTGACATTGTCTGGCCGGTGGAAACAGCCTTTGAAAATGGCATTACCATCTGAAAGAGACAAAACATATGGGGATGTTAGTCATCATCAGGAGAAAACACATGATGGGCTCCAGTTTTATGGTTCCTGAACGCAGCTTTCATCATAATGGCTCCCTGCCACTAACCTTGATGATGAGATCTCGGTTGGACTCTCCCTCAGTCTAGCGAGGCCCTGACCTGCCAGCACACGGAGCTCTCAGAATCATCACACATCCCCGCTGTGTGATGGTGACCCTTAACCTCTCGCTGAGATGATGGATAACTGGCTGGTATGTCATTAATGAACTGAAGAAGTGCTCTTCTCTTTCCCCTGAATCTAGTATATCTTTATAATAAGGTTTCATATTTTGAAAAATAAGCATGCTCATTCAAACATATGTAAATATTGAACTTGTCCAACACAGAGAGGTTAAGTCAACATTTCCTTGTTGAAAAATTGAACTAACTGTAAACTCGACTGCTCATTAAAAAGAGGCACCAATGGCGAATTGTCTCAAGATGCAAGTAAGTGTGATGTTTTATTAATTTTTGACCTTTTCATTTTACTAAAAGTTGCATTTTTAATGTCAGGCTTTGACTCCCGACGCTGTGTGTGTCTTTTCATCCTCCTTTTCTGTACTTCAAAAGAATCAGACGTTTCTGAAGCAGAGCTTCCAAAAATTAATCACATACAAGGCAAAGGAAAGGAAAATAGAACGATTTATGCCATTAATTACTGTTAAGAAACACCTAAGAATATGAGCCTAACTGGATTCCATGAGGCACAACTCACAAAACATACACCATAACCCATTTCCTGCATTTCCTCTTTCTCTGGTACTCTGGGCAGACCTCACATGATATAGATAAAGGTTAGGGGTGAAAACACCAGTAAAATTAGCTTACATGGCTGTTTCATTGAAGGCAGGGGTTGAAAAGCAGAAATGAAAATAATAACAAACAAGCTTATGGGGAAAAGCAGAGACGAGCTACATTTTATTGATGGATGAAGACAGATTTGTGATCGGTGTAAATGGGTATTTCAAAAAAGGTGGAAGCAGATAAGAAGAAGGAAGATGTGGCTTTTAAGTAACCTCACCTTATGGCAGGGACTTTTTTAAGTTTCAAAAAGAAAAATTCCACCACAAAGGAAGAAAAAAACAGAACAGACACTAATTCTATGAGCATCATCTCAAAACCTATGTCTCCCACTGGCACCACAGAACACTGACATCCTTTTTTCACTTCTAACAATCACAGATTGCAGGTTTGTCCTGTCACTAAGAAAGTGTTACACATGCACACCATGGCTCCCTATATAAGTAGAACAACTCTCGTGGGTAAGGGGGGAACAACCGAGCAGGCTGCTCATAAATATGGCAATAAGTCAAAATAACACAAATGAAATCAGTGATCCTGCATTTCTGCATCAAAACTGCATTTTCTCACCTGTCAGCTGAGTGCTATATTCAGGTCTACTTCGATCGTTCTCAGGACATTTAGAGTAGAAAGAGTTCTTTGACAGATTTTTACTGCAGCTGACAGAAATGGAGCTCTCCCTTGTGTGTCCTCTGCAGCGCTGCGTGTAGCAGCTTTTTGTTTGTGCGAATCAGAACGTCAGACTTACAGCGACGCGCTGACTCCTGGCTCAGCTCCAGCCTGTAGATGGACAATCTGTTGGCTCCTCCGCACAGGTTGCTCCTCTCTCCCTTACACTCCATGTTGCATTCACTCTCTGAAACGTTGGACGCCTGAATCTTGTGACCGCAGTAGCACTCTGCTCCAAACTCCAGCCCCGCATACATGTAGCCTCTGGAAGACACAAAACAAAAGTAGAATTGTTGGGAAAAAAAAACGGTCAGATTAAAGTGGCTGTTCTGACATTTCGTTATCCCTCCCAGGTCATTAAAATGTATCTTTCTGAGCAGGGTGAGTTGTAATCAATACAGAAAAACAAACAAAATGCCTGGGGTGATGCAGTAAGGATGAAACAATTGAAAACATTACTCTGAAAAGACCTATTGCTGATTGGTGAGTGAAAATAAGATGAGTTATATATTGTCTATTGCACGCCTCTAAAGCAAAGCCAATTAAAAATGTGGGAGAGAATCAGAGAGCGAACCATACAAGCCGTCTCCTCTCTTTCCTTTTTGTGGGATTTTGACTCCCAGAAGACCTCTCAGATGCAATTAGATGACTAACACACCCGGTATACAAGACAAATCCCCTGGGCTGTCAGTCAAACTCAAACCTCTGTGTGCTGCTGCGTGTTGCCCCTCATTTGTTTGTAGGTTTTTATAACCCGCGGCTCTGAGGGAGAAGACAGGTAGGCTGTAAAAGGCCTCGAGCCAAAAGGAGACGGCAAGTTGCAATTGTGCATCTTTCTCTGCTTCTCTGCTCCTGTTTCCTGCTCTGCGAATCGGTGATGGGTGTAATTCAATGCATTTGATAGAGCCGTCTCTGGTATTCCACAGGGGGGAGAAAACGATCGAGAGGAGGACGGTAGGGTAGCAGAGAGAGACAGGATGTGAGGGAAACAGAAAACTAATGGGGCAGAAGTATAGAGAGATAAATGCTTTAAAAAACACAGAACCACCTTTTTCGGGAACGCAGTAAAACATAAAGAATTCCCGTTTCATATGAGTGGATGAAGCTATCAGCAAGTGTCCTTCAGGTTCAGGGTATTATGTGAAACCAGAATGTTGAGCTGTATATGTTGTCCATTCAACTTCAAGTTTGCCACAGAAGATAATAGGCTAGTTCGTGTCCATGGAGAGGAATACTATTTAAGGCACTCATAATGCCCGGCATGGCCCAGCAGGTCTATTCACCCCGGGTCACCGTGACAGGCTAATTGAGCCGCGGTTGGACAAAATCACTTCAACTCCAGCTTTTCTTAGTTTCTTGCCACAAGTTCGTTTTTCAATCCTTGCATTCCAGTCTAGTCCTGTTTTCTGCTCCCCCCTGGCTCATGAATTAGGGTTTCTATTATTTTTATTAATATATTCAACTATTTGCCTCTTGCTTTGAAATTGGCATTGGATCCTCTAAAATTTCACACTGTGTTGCCATTCAGATGTTTTTCTGGAATGTTCGGTCATCTCACATGATGTTCATCAATAGATGTGGTATGCTCAGTTTTAAAGTTTCCCTTTAGAGAGTAAACATTCCTGTATCACTGCAAAATAAGGTTTTGAGGTTATTGTTTGGTTACTTTTAGACCACCTCCTCCGCAGCAATATCCCTGCTCTATTTCATAGCTGAGCTGAGAGTATAAAATGAATCAAAGGTTAAAAAAGAGGAATAATTGATGGATGTGTTGTTTGTTGTTTGCTGGCGTCATACCTTTCAGCACAGTTGTCCTGGCAACGAAATACGGTCATTTTTTTGTAGTCAAAAAAGGAAACTCCTCTTAATGCTCTTTTCTGAATGTCATCAACATAGCAGCCGATGTGTTTTGCTGAAAAAGAACAAAAAATAGAAGAAACATTCACAAAAGGACAACAAATTTAATATATTTGCTTCACACAGATATGGCTAACACTAGAATACACTTCAGCAACAATAAATCAGAGGATATCAAATAAAAAGAGAATATTATCTGAAACAGTATATCTTCCTCACAAGGGTGCACGGTGTAGTATCAAACACATGAGGAGTCAAAACTAGGCCAGAGTATTTATTTATTTATAAGGACACACATCCCCTTCTAGTGGCCTGTAAGTGTAGTGGCAGTCATCTCACTGCATTTTTCATAAATGTGTGGGGGCTGGGATTCAGTGAACCTCTGCAGAGGGATAAAGTTTGACCCTTCAACAGCTTCTTTGCTCATAAAAACAATGTTCTCCCGTTTAGCTGGGCCACAAAAGCTTCAACAGACCTCTGGCCATCTAAACCCTTATCACGCTAAGCCTCTATTAATGGAGGAAGATAGAGTTCACAGCATTACTTTAAAATATTGTCCGAAGCCCGCATTTGAGCAGCATTTGGGGGGGGGGGGCTGTAGCAGGCTGTGTTCTTCCTTCACTCATGCAATTGATATATAACCTGCTATTAGACAGTATGCTGATTTAATTGCTCTGAATGCTTGATATCTGCTTGGAATAACATGAGAGAAAAGGATGATACTGTCATGCAGATGCAGATGATTGCACCAGCTGAGTCACATTAGTGTTTTTGGGTAAATTCTCCCTCTAGCCAAGTCCTGTTTTCTGATCAGTAAAGTATGCGGCAGTCTGTGCTATTGCACCACAAGCAAAAAAGTGTGTATGTGGTGCAGCGTGCATCGTACACTGCAAGGTTTTCTTTCAAATCAGATTCAGAGCCAGAAACAAAGAATGGATTTGGAGCAAGAGGAGAGGAAAAGCACACCCTTTAACCCAAACAGGGAGATGTTTTAGGCTACAGAATAATGAGTGGTGCTGGATGCAGAAGAAAACAAATTCTTTGAAGCTATTAATTACTCTATCATCACGTTCAGCTGCCGTCCCAAGAGGTTAGTGTTGCAGAAAAGGGAAGAGTGGGAGGAGAGGGGGAGGGATGAGCTAGACAGAGAGAGAGAGACCTTCAATTGATTGGATAACCCTCTGCTTCAATATACAATAAAGGTATGCTGGTTTTCCTGTATTTCAGTTGGGAAAGTTGTTGCTTGGTTCTGTAGTAGTTAGAAAAATAGTCTATACTCCACTGCATAGCAGGGTACTGTTCTTTTCTTTTCTGACCTTTGCCATAACCACAGATGTTGGAGTTCTTCCCAGAGTTGAAATCAGGAGGGTGGATTTGGCATTTGACACAGATAGAGTAGCAGTCCTTCACACTCAGATTTCTTAAATATTCATGTACAGTTTAGATTCATCACCTGTCTTCAGAGCACTAACTCAAGAGATACCGCAAACCCGCATGGTGAAAATGGAGTTGCTGCAAAAATCCTGGCACTGTGCAGTGGCTATTCTAAGACAGTGGTTGAATAAATAGAAACAACCAGATAGGATGAACTCATTTGAAGTGAGGCTGACTCCATACCAGTCCAGCTTTACCACAACCAGATGTATGACACTGCCCAAGTTGATGTTTTTCTTTTTTTCTGAGAAAGTAATAATACTTGAGCATATAGCAACTTGAGTTGATTGCAGGGGGGCTGTTATTCACTTCAGTTCTGCTGCTACCATTTTCTCTCCAAATTGGCTATTCTTCAACAGTTCTAATAGTTCTATCAATTTTTTCTTTTTAGTTTGGACATAGATTTCACACACATTATCTTATGGGTTTACACGACACATGATTATATATTAAGTCACTGGACTCCCCTGACAAGGATGAAATGCTGCTTTTGTGTGCATTTAACTCTACCACATTTTGTTCATTCTAAAGTTAATCACATGCACACATTTACACATATATAAACATATGTAGGGACATTTAAGTGTGTTGTGTTTTCAGTTCATCTTGAAGTATGCAAAGCTTTCTGACATTTTCTTCCTAAGATGTAAAAATGTATTGGAAGCACATAGTAAAAAAAAAAAAGATACATACTAAACAATGTAAAAGGACCTGAAACTAAGCGCTGTGCTTAATGCTCAGATGAAAAGAAATAGCTGAACCGTGAACATGACATTGTCTGACACTTTAACCGTGTTTCATTTGAAAGTATTGACATTAAGGACGTCCCAGTCATCCAGGGATGGCAGCTCTGGGCAGACATATCTCAGCCTCACAAAGCAGCTTTCCAAAAACAAAATATTACCTGTCAACTACAAGTTTACATGTAAACTTTTTCAACAGAATTATGCTTTGGCAAAGTTTATTGTAACGACAGATAGAGCTGTAAATCTTGAAGTTATGCAGTCATTTAAATGTTGTCATAATATAATCTACCAAACCCTGTCTGAACACCTGCTGAATAGTACACAGCAAAGCTTCAGCTGAACTGAGTGTGGGTTCCCCGAAGCATTACACCAAGAAAAGTCTGAGCACTTAATCATAATCATCATCTGACTGCACTCTCAAGAGTTCTCCCACAAGACCAAATACGGCTTGGAAGGCTGAGCAATTAAAATGCCGCCGCAATTTCTTTACACCTGTAAAGTGGCCATTCAGTCCATTGTGTTTCATAAATAATCTTAACTTGAATACTGCTTATACATTTCTAGAAATGCTACAGGGGATTTGCATCTGTAAATCCTGATGTTGCTGATCTCCACAGATTCTGGTTGCAACAGGAGGAAATGGCTCATTTCACCAATATAATCTGTGTTTATCTCACCTCTTCCTTCATCCATGTCTTTGGCATTCCGTCCTTTAAGTGCACGGTTCCAGCTGCTGGTGTAGTCTCCCCCCTTCCTGGTCACC
This sequence comes from Menidia beryllina, assembly GCA_013363375.1. Lineage (NCBI taxonomy): Eukaryota > Metazoa > Chordata > Actinopteri > Atheriniformes > Atherinopsidae > Menidia > Menidia beryllina. Next base: position 2,196,634 of record JABUIW010000162.1, on the reverse strand, counting down.
GCGTTGCCCTCCTGGCCACTCTTTCTCATCCAACGGGGACCATACCTTCGCCCGGACCTGCGCGTCTCCTTAAACACTCTGCTCATGATACCAAAACCGCGTGTATCTGATGACGTCCTGCTGCCCGTCTCTGAGGCCACAACGGCATCCCTTCCCCCCCTGGCCCCAGGACCACCGTCCCCAACGAAGCCAGAGTGTAGGAAGACCAGGCTGCCGGCTGTCAGGTAGAGGAGGATCAAGGAGAAGAATCGGACAGGTTTCCTGCGGAAGTAGCGCTGTATCCTCAGCAGAGGCTTGGCCATGCTAGCTCCCCCTGCCACGCAAACACACACTCCCAGTGATGATAACTCATAAAGCAGACGAATCAGCACCAGCTCTCCCTCAGCTCCCACCACACACTCACCCTCCGCTCCAAGGAAAAAAAAAAGTTCTGTCAAAGTCTTAATCCTGTATGAAGTTCTCGCAAGAAATCACATGACTTGTCTCTCATTTGCAATCTTGATGTCTTGTTAGGGAGACGGGTGTGGGTTCATTGTGCTGCTCTGCAGACTGTGTCCACCTGAGAGTGTGTGCGCGCTCCTACTGACAGTCCAACCTTCACAGCTGGCTATGAGGCCATGGCCTGAAAGGTGAGTGGCTCGGCAGGAAAGATGATCGCCCAACCCTGCTTTCACTCCTCTTATCAGCCTTTACAGAGGATGCCTCACCAGTCCTGCAGTGACACTTTCTCCCACGCTGCACGCAAGGAAGAGGGCTTTATTTACCAGCTGAGCTGAGATCCTTCGTGTTTTTGTGGCCAGCTATTCTCCAAGACAATCCAGGAGAGTGGGCATGACTCACCATCTGCAGTAAACGCACGCACACACACGCAGAGACACACACACACACACAAGAAAGAAAGAACAGGCACACCTGAGCAAGCTTTATCACTCAGGAATTAAAGTAATTTGAGCAGATTGAAAATTGATCAGTGATTTCCCATCTAAAAAGCTGCAACTCAAACGCCAACAGAGACATAAAACATACATATATACTATTATCATACTGTGACAATAAATTCTGCTCAGTAGCTAGGTTAAACATCTTTATGCTTCTGTCAAACTCAATAACAGACACCCAGAGCAGAGAAAATATATGCAAAGGAAATCAAAAAAGTTTAAAAGAAATGAAGTATAACAGAATTCTTCTGTTTTGCACTAGGCAGAAATACGTCACTATAAAGGTCAGAGTTTTGAATCCTCTCTAATCAGGTAAAGCCACAGGGGGAAGACAGACATAGAAAACTCTATCCAGCTGCGTTTCCTCTGAAGTGTATGAGTTTTGCCAAGGATGGGAAAAGGAGCAAAGGAAAATTGTAAGTCTGGATGATCTAAAGTGACAGAAAAAGTAATCAAGCTCAAATAATGCCATGATTAAGAATCTTGTGGGATGACTGACCTCAACTATCAAATCTGAAGCATTCGTCATTATAGATAGTCTTTTCCTCATCATAAGTCTCTTAAGGATTTACGATTTACTGATTACTCTTCTTTTTTTTTTCTTACTGACTTTGCAAATCCTCTGTGCCCTGCCTCAAAGGACCCTCTGTTCTGGGACGAGCCCAGGAACCACATTGGAAGGTGTAACACAACACTCCTCAAGGTCAGGGAATTTTCCACAACATTCGACAGGGCAATCGGCCTTGTAGCTTTCTGTCTGCCCCTATACAAATCTGCACAGTACCTGTCACCTGAAACCTCAATGCTACCTCAGACCTCTCCTGGTTTGCACTCATCTAGCCCCCATGTAAATCTGGGAAAAGCGTGGGACCCTCAAGAGATATAGTGTGTGTTTGCACATGGGATTCAGTAACCTACAGGATCGGCAAACAAAGACAACTTTCTTCCTGTTATCTCAAATCTATAGTTTCCATTATTCATTCCTTTATTGTTTCATTTTTAGGAACACTTTTCAGAGTCTTAACATAAACACTGATTGTAAAAATGAAATAAAAAACAATAAATGTAAAAATGAATGGAGCTAGACTAAAATTTATTTTGAAAATGCGTCATAGCATACAGAACATCAGAAAAATTAACTAAAGAGCTTCATATCTTTGACTAAATCTGTTGGCTTGGATTCTGAAGGAATGTTTGTAGAGTGTTCAGATAAATCTGCGACACTTTGGCGGAAGTGTTTGACATTCTTTGGGAATATTTGTTTTCTTACAAAGATTTAGATGAGAAGATTGATATTCCTCACATGTCCGCTAGCTAAATATGGTACAAAGTTAGTGCCATAAGCAGGTTAACTCTGCTATCCACAAATGGAAATGAGAAAAAATTGGGTTAATGAAAGCTCTGGGCTGTGTAGCATCAACCTTCTCTTCTAACAAGACAACAAATAAGCATATTTCCCCAAACTATTTATAACAGACCTCAATGTTGGTGAACTTGAGTGATCTTTTAACTCCACATGCAACCTCTGTTCCATATAAATGTAGTTTCACAGTGTGATCATTCCATCAAATCTGCAGCTCAGCAGCTGGACAAACAATCCTGAAAAGTCACTCCCATGCTTTGTGCTCTATCCAGGGCGACTGTTCAAATTCAGTGTTTTCATTTCCAAAACAATGAGATACAGTAACTTCGCTCCTCTTTGTTTCAAACCGAAAGCTGTTTTTGCAGATGTTGTGTCATATGAAGGGGTTAGATCTTGTTTTATTTAGTTCAACACTGCTCTCACACCCACGTTACTGTGCAGTGAAACTATATCCTGGAAATGCGCAGCAGCCCTCACTCATGCACAGCAGCATTTGGGTTTAAGGCCTCATGTGCAAACAGAGAGTTGCAACTGCTGCTGGGAAAAGCTGCAAGGTGACTTTGTTCTGAAAATGAAATAGATAGGGTTATGAGAGTGAACAGATGCAGAAAATGGACATGTGATACTTAACCACTGAGGCCCTCATGAATGCATTAAGGCCCCACACAGGTTAATTACTGGTGTTAATAATTCAGATCCCACCGGTTACCAGATTAAAATGAACTCCCCTTATGGTAAATAATAGAAAGAAAAGCTGTAACAAAAAGAAACTGTGTTTATAGACACTGCATAGCACTTACATTGTTTTTCCAATTATAAAGTACATCTGAGATTGATGCAACCGCTAATTTAGAAACATGTCAAAAACAGCACTAAATCCTGTGTGCGTAACAGACAGAAAAAGGAAGAAGAAAGACAGGAGAACTCTTATTTTTAAAGACCAAACATGATATTATTTATCTATTATTTATTGACCCTTCAAGTTCATACAAAATGAGCCTGCAAGGGGTCAGGGCTGATTTACAAGAAGAAATGTCAATCTTCAGTGAGCAGGCGCACAACCTGCTCTGCTTTTGCTGCAGGCAAAAGGCTTCATGAGTCAAATCCATAAATATTCTTTACATCAGTTTCGGGTCTCGTTGAGCAGGGAGAGAGCTGAAAGAGGCGGAGCTGCGGTCAATTCTGCAGCAGATCTAGAGTTAAAAATCAGACGAGTGTCAACCAGCGCGGACCACTGGTGGGCTCAAACAAAGGGTCACTGAACACAACTTTATACGCCTGAGATGATACCAGCAGGGGAAAAGTGTCTGGCTGTGTGATTATGCAATGATGTTTTTGGTTCGAAGGCAAGAAACTGTCAAGAGAAGACGAACGAGTAATGCGATATTCAGTAATGAGGAAACTTCACAACCTTCATCAAAAACATAAAAAGAGATCTGAACTCAGTGGAGGATTTTTAGGAGATGGATATTTTGTCATAACAGAGGCCCATAAAATATTCAGTCATGTTACTTAGTTCTGCAGATGAAATCAATTTTCATCCCCTCAGTGCAAACTGCCAGAAAGCATTCTTTTCACAAGAACAAGGAACAGGCGTCTCAACCACTATAAATCCCACTGCAATTCACAACAGCTGAAGTAGATTAGACACAAAGTCCTCTGGAAGCTGGAAACTAGTTTAACTTGCTGTGTTTTCATAATTGTGAGAAAAACATAATAAAATAACTGTATGATGAATTGTCAGTGAGGTTATGTTCGGTCTCCAGTTTGAAAAAAAGGGAGAAGAAAAAAAAAACATACAACCAACAATTGACTTCTGGGGTAGAAGAAAATTGTTGTTATAGAAACAGAGTCAACAGTGGCAGGAAAACAAGGTCATCAGGAACTGCGGTGCCAGCATTAATGGGACAGGAAACCATTAGTGTTTTGTCTTCTTGTCCTTTCCTCACCACCCTGTTTGCACAACCTCAAGTTCCATCCTGAGTAAGTAGTGTAGCATGGGATATCTTCAGCGGAGGAAGAGTTAACAGCCTTAGCCACAGCAGTCCTGACCCCCCCGTCACCCTGAAGCCTGTCTTTTTGCTTTCCTGGCATGTTTTCCCTGCCAGTGCACATTAGCCACGTTTGTCAAATCAAATCAAACTTAAGATCACATTCCTCCCCTGGTTACATCACTGAACAAGCGTGCGTTAACATAGATTGTTTCATGCCGAGTTGCGTGATGCTTCATTAGAGATCTAAAAATAAAACTCCTAAACTTGTGTGCGTGTGTGTGTGTTTTTTTAATAATTCAGCATAAAATATTGTGATGTAATAAGTATGCAGTCACTGGTATGTGGGGGTATGAGGAAAAAAGATTCTTTGGCATTCAAGAAATGGCTGCATGTAAAAGACTACATTTAAAGCAGAGTAATGCAGATGGTTGCTAAACTTCTGCTCCTCTGCAGAACAGATTTGAGTGGCTGGCTCTTTGCAGGTGGTGTGTCTTTGGAGTGCATGACCCCTGAAAGCTGTACACGCTGCTTCCAGAAACAACAGGATCACACTGCCAAAGCAGTTTTCTTTACTTTATATTTGGCAAAGGCTAATCCTGTGTGCGATACAGTTTTGGCTCCCCGTTTTCCTGCCAGCCATTTTAATTGAATGTGTGCTCAATTATGTGTGCTACGATTTGTGATTGGCACTTTGCCAAAAACATTTGGTGGCCACTTAAAACAGGGCTTATCAACAAAAGCGCTTAAAAGAATCAATGCTCGGTGACAAATGAAGTAAAGCTGAAACCCTTGACGGGTTCTTATTAAAGTCTACCTAAACCAATACGAAGACATGTAACCAAAAAGCCCATCTTCTACTTCTGCCATCTGACATTTATTATCTTCTGATAAAGTTTCTAAGTATAGCCTCCTGAGACCCGGCCCATTCATTTATGTCCATTATAGTGGACATTTTGTCCACCTGTACCCCCCCTAAGTATCTGGAGTTACCCTATCAAGCCCTTTAGTGTTCCTGGGCTTTCCAGTGATGTGCCATGTGATAGGTTTGCATGCTGGGAACTTTACTTTTTTCCTAAGAGTTCTTAGGTAAATATCGCTTTCAAGACATCTTCTCTTTTATTATTTAATTATCTAAAGCCTGTTCTATTTTCCCATGCAAATCGTCCTGTTGTCCTCCACAGTGGACATGCTATGAAATTAAAATTAAAAATATTTTTTTATTTATTTAAATTGTCATGTTCTTTTTTAGGTCCAAATACATGGAAAATCACAACAAAAAAGAAATTTGAAGACACTTTTTTTCTTTGGGTCTCAGGAGGATAGTGCTGTATGCAAGGTGCTGCAGGTTAATTCATACGAATAATCAGGTTGTCAGCTACTGGAACCTCAGTGTGTCAGGTTATCTAAAATGTGAGTCATATGGTAAAAATACATCAATATGTTCTGAACTGACAGCAGGAGAACAGTACTTTGGTGCCTCATAAGCTGTCCACTGCCTCTCTTCTGATTTCATTAACCCCCCACTATTGACCTGCTTTGGAGTTAATAATACAAACTGCTAGCCCTGAAGTGAGTAACTTTAACAAGTCAATTAACTTGGTAAAATTCTAACCCTTACAAAATGAGTTCACAGAGTGCTTGTTAGGCCCACTGGGATTTTTCAATATGCCAAAGTTTTTGAGATGAGTGTCTGCTAGATTGGTGGTGACGCATTTCACACCCAGATGATTGTTTTTTTTTTCTAGAGTGGAGGAAGTGAGCAACAGCAGCAACGGAGGAGGAATAAGAGGCCGGCCCTGTGAGCTCATCATGGAAAAAAACCACAAAGCTTTCAAAATATGTTTCTGACCCTAACTCTAACCACCAATATGAAAAAAATGCAGCACGGTCTAAAAAGAAAATTATTTCCGGCAAGGACAGAGATGATTTTTCCCTATCAAAAAGTACTACTCAAAGAATGTGGCAAAAGGGACACATTCAGTGGCCATTCTGACTTAGTATTTTCCTGAAAATATATGTGTGAAATTGTTCAACTTTACTATTTCACGGAGAAATTAAATTATATTTAGCATTTAATTGATTCCACAAAAGAAAACATCCTGGGAGCTTAATTCTGTGGTTCTTTTCCAAAACGAACATCCTTAAAAAACATTGTACAACTGCTAAAGAGAAGTACACAAACACACATATGGAACTTCACACCGGTAAAAACACATCCGTAATATTTACTAGTCATTAGCAAATTTGAGCACATTTCGGGAGACCTAGCCCAACAACGTGTTTATGGTTAATTCAGGAGGAATTACAGTTTTAGGCGGTTAGTTCACAGTCACTTTATTTTTTTCAACCTCTCACTCCAACTGAGGAGCACAGTGTGCAGATGCTGTGAGGCAGCTGAAAACAGCAGTCCCTGCTCAGTCACAGCAGAGAAAATCAACATTCTATCCAAAAAGATTTTATTCATTCAGAAATTACCATGCATTTTATATTCATGTTAAATGGGTCTGTATTCCTTGTTTTTTTTTTCAGTAGATTTCGAAACGGGCACTTTCAGGAGAGGCTGATAGAGACAATCGGCAGAAAATCCTCTTCCCTTTACCACTGCATTTGGCATTGAAAAAGTATAAGCGACCAATGACAGAGTGTGTTTTTCAGCGATGCTTTAAAACCAAGCCCAGCACAGCAGGGAAAAAGCTCATTGTAATCCTGATAATACTAAATGGTCCATTAAGCTCAATAGTGACCTTTTTCTCTGAAAGAGAGGAGGTAAATTAAAAGGTCTAAAAATAATGTAATCCTCTTTTTTGTCCATCGAACAGTGGTGTTGAGCGGCAGCATTGTAAATGAGCGACTGGTGGTCATGACCATTTCCACCTTGTGTCCAAAGATACGTTTCACAGTCAAAAAGAAAATGGAAGCGATGGAATAATAGCTGAATTATAGCTCTGTTGTGTTTCTGGCCACAAAGCAGCAGTTCAATTAAGAATGAGTAGAAGAAAAAATGGACAAAATTATCAGGAGTGGGAAAGAGATTCAAAGGCAAGAGAGATCTAACAATTTTTGAAGAGGGAAATGAGAAATATTCTCTATGGCGACAGAGAGATATAAATGCTGCGTCACAGTGATCCAAACAGATAGTAATAATCAAAATTCCTGTTTGAATGTGTATTTCCTCAGTACCTGCTGCACGCAGGTCCCAGTTGGGCACCTATCTGGACATTTGAGAGACAATCACTTGAACCGGTTCTCTGTAATGGCTTCATAAAAGATGTAATTATTCTGTAGCAGGGAGGCACTATCAATGGGAGATCAAATGATGTCTTTTTCTATCCAACCTTGACAAAGCGTCTCATTCGGCCTCTTTTAGAGTATGCTTATTTTGTCCAAAAGGGAAAAGAGCTTTTCCACCCTTGTCCTTTCACACCTACAAGCAAAGAGGATCTCTGCTTTAATTAAAAGCGAATTCTCCCTGCTCCATTCTGCTGTGAATCCCAGTCCTCTCTGCTTGAATAGAGTTAAGAGGTGATTGCACAGGGTTTCAGAAAACATTTAGCTGGAGAGGAGGAAGAAGGGGAAGAGTGTTTGGGGGGAGGGGTTAAAAAATACTGAATGGAATTTTCAGCAATTTTCAGCGGTTAATCTAAAAGCATCAAGTATGGAGGAGAATGTTTTAACTGCATGCTGCTAAAAAGTACAGTTACTTATTAACTACGAAGGGCACTTTCTTTTTCCATGTTGCAGAGTCTGAAAAAAGAATACAAGTAGATTTACCACAGAGTGCTCTCAGAAACAGAGAAGAATGAGGGTTTAGCTGTAGTAAGAATCAGTTGGTATGAAACATTTTCAACATTGATGTGCATAACTCCTTGTTTGTCAATCTGTTCTGTTCAAACAGTTAAAACAGAGTGATGCCAGATCACGTTAAGAAATGACTGTTAACATAGCACAACCCATTTAGTTTCAGTGACCTTGCTTATCTTTGAATGATGTTTCTTTTTTTTTTCTAATTACATTTAGTTGGGGAAATGCAATCACCGGCAGGAATATATTCTGCTACACTAAGCAACACTAATACTAATAATCACAGGGAGGTGGTACAACTGGATAAAAGGTGTATCAAACTCAAGAGTAGTTTATGAACAATTGACTGGAAGGGAAAACTTTATTGCAAGTGGAAACTGTTGTGGGGACCAAAGAAGAGCTGAAAACAAACTCAATCAGATGGACAGAGAAGCAACTGACTACTGTGAGTTTAATTGCTACCTTCTGTTGAAAGTGTTTCAAAATGGCTGTGTTTCGCTTCTTCATTTGTGGTCGCAAGTGGAATCTGATTTATTTTGTTTTTGGCCACAAGGCTTAGATTCAGAAACAGAACCATCTTTTCATTGCCACCCACAAATCTGGGAAACTCATTCTATTTTGACATTTGGCAAAATGTTAAACTCAAGGAGAACTCAATTGACCATGAGACGTACCTTTATATAGACAGAACAAATTATGCTGAAAATATGCTGGCAGAAAACACGTGCATAAGTCACAACATGTTCAATCTTTCAAATCGAAGTGCATAAAATAATTCCAACTTTTGTCCTTCTTAGCTAGACAGAGCTGCTGCCTCTGTAAAGGTCATCTTTAGTGGTGTCTTCTGATAATCAGATGGACCTCACTGCGTTTGGGGAACGTTACCTCAATGAAAGATGCTCAACTGTGTATCCCGGCCTCTCCCAGACTGCTGGGCAGAGAAAAGAACAGAAAAACATTTGAGTGCTAAGCAGTGCAGGGAAGAAAGAAGACAGACCCTCTTCTGTAACACTCACGTTCAAGCTCCTCTGTCTATGAGCACCCACTTTGCCGAAGTGTCCTTCAGCAAGAATCCTCCAGTTCTGTTTTTCTGCTGCACTTCACTCAAAGCTCCCTCAGCAAAGAATACAAAGACAAGAACAATTTGTGTTTACTTAAAAAGACTACGCTGAATGATGGACCAGTCAGGGATTACTCTGTTGAGAACAATGACCACTGATGCGTGTTTGAGGGGACTCCAAAGCAGGCTCATGTTTAAAGTGACATGTATTGACAAGATCTCACTTCCCTTTTTTCTAAAGTGCTGTTTGCTGTAAGAAACCACAGTCTGGTCTCACAGATACATTATGTGCAGGCAAATGTAAAAATATCTTTAGACTAGATTATCTAATCTCGCTTTAATCAAACCTCCATCAACCACTTATCACTAAATTTACTCGTGTACAGCTCCGTGCACTTGGAGTCCTCGGCTGATGTCACCGACACTGTCTCAAAGAATATTTTTGAGAAGGTGCATCATCTCCTCTGATTTAGGATTTGAGTAATGTAGATGTTCATCAATCTTCAAACTTTCAACAAAGTGAAGCATGAGGGATATTGGATGGGAACAGATTGGACAAAAACAACGTCATCACAAAGCCGGATCTGTATTACATTGATTGTCATCTCTGTGTGACATTTATAGTCTGCATTAGCCGATATAGATGATATCTAATTGTTTAAGAAGAGATGGTATATAAGATTAGTTTGAGAGCTTATCTGCTATGTACACCCATGTGTCATTAACTTCTTGATGAGCTGTTTGATGTGCATGCAGGCCTGCGTGTTGGGTGCAGTGATCTGGATGCATTAATTCGAGGAAGATGACGCGTTCACTTTTAACAGGATGCTTTGTAAAATGTGTAGTGAAGCATCGGCCTCATCTGCATTATGCAAAACTCTTTGCGAAGGTCAAGCAACACCACAGGCCTGTTTTCATCATATCCTTCCTAATAAAACATGAACACCATTAGAGGCTTCGTGGCTCACTTGTCCTATTTTTAGTCAAATGTTCTAGCTGTTGATTAGTGAAAGAAAAAACTACTAAACCATGCCTCAACAAGGTTTTGTTCAGGTGAGCGTAATTTTATATGATATAACATAGCTATATTTCTTGCTGTAGCTAAATACATAGCTATATCTATTTCCCAAAAGACAAGTATTTAAAAAGTACAAGTGCTGTAGATACATGTTTATGAGAAGGGAAATGTTTATTGAGCCAAAAGGGAACCACCTCTGATGGAAAGGTTACATGAACTTTGTGTGCAAACAGGAAAGCCATGTGTTGTGCAATTAAGCGTGCCCTTGTGGTTTGCGTGCAGTCTCAGCAGCAGAATTGAGAAGCATTTCTGGGGATTCAGGCTCCCTGACAAATGCCTGTGTTGGCCTCGCAGGAAGGAGCCTGTGCTGCAGCCTCTCCAGAAAAGAATAAAATCTGACAAGCACACAGAGTAATTCTTCACTGTTGCTCTGATGCAATATGAAACAACACCTCCAACGCAAAGGAAGAAAAAGAAGGGCTGTATGTATTTCCATCTGTGTGTGGGTCATATGGAAACAGGTGTATATGAAGACGACACTGATGTGCACAGCTATTTTCTTTCCTATACGTCAAGAGCATTAATATGGCGTTATTTTAGAAATCAAAACTTGATTTAGTGTCTTAAGGTTAATCATTTCTCTATGTTTAGCTGAAACTTTTATGGAAATACTAACAAAGAAAACATGTACAAATATTCTACAACTCAAAAGTATTGGGGTGCATTCATAAATCTCAGAGGGATCCCTAAAACCTGAACAACAGATATAAAGAAGCATTTTCTCCAATCGGGGATCTGACCATTTCACGGTGATATCTGCACTTTGGTTAAGTAAAAAAATTAGATTACCTCCTCCTAGCTGGCCCCAGAGGTAGTAACAGATAATGAGGCTTTGTAGATAGTTTATAAATCCATTTCTTGTTGTGTTGGAGCAAGTAATGACATAGATAATATGTTTTACCCAAAATAATGGGGATGTGTCATCTTTTAAACAATACAAGTCCATGTTTGCAGAAAAAATACATATTAAAATTGCTGAGATGTGATATTAGTTTTTGCCCTGGCTGACAATTTTCAATTTCACAATGCTTGGTCTGAAGATCGCCTGTGCTAATTTTTGGACACAAAGAAATACATTTGTAACTTTAAAATGACACTTGTTATGGCAGAGCACATTAATTTCACACGAGGTGTTGATTGGGCGAGGCTTTGGAAACCTCTGAATACATTGCATTAGAAAGTTTTCCTAAAGCTATTATATATTTTTTGTTTCTTCTTTGTGACTTCCCTTAAGTCTTCACACTGCATTTTGTTTTGCTCCCTTTTCTCTTCTTTTTTTGGAAGCCTGCGTGCCAATATTTGATCGGCTTTTAAAAATCTACAATCCTTCTGATAACTTCTGAGAAGCTTATTCCTCACATCATCTGTGCAACTCAATTATGGAGAAGACAGGAGAAAATCTGGTCTTTAAATATTTTTTTCTTTTAACAAATATACTAACATTTGCGAAAATCCAACACTACAGAATTGACGCTGTTGGGGCTTTGAATTCTTTGCTTTATCCGTAACATTTTTTTAATGATGGGAATAAATGCACTGCCATTATGTTACCCACAATGTAACATAATGTAATGGAGACATTCAAGGAATGGAGACGTTCAAGAAAAATAAATCAAGAATCAAGAAAAAATTATGTCTGTGTTCACAATTTATGAGCCAAATGAAAACACCTTTTCACTATATGAATATGCATAGCATTTGATAGCAGAGGAAAGTAGTAAATGTATCAACACGAGCAGAAATGCCATACTAAAACAAACCTGTTAGAAAAAAATAAATAATCAAAAACACAGGGATCACTCTTACTAAAATATAAAGCAAGCTATTGGTTGAGGGGGCTGTGAAACCACATGTAAGAGCATATTGAGGAAATTAATGGTACTTTATCACCTCACACTCATGAGAGCCACCATATTCCTCAGCATGACTGCTCACACACTTGCTCTTGTACGGCTAATAGCGACTGTATTTCCAACTTTACACCACAGAGATTGTGTTAAGTCTAACAACGTGTCCAGACCTTGTTAAAGTTGCTGGTTGAATGAAGCTGAGCTAGGAGTCAGCGAGGCATGCTCCCCCTCAGCAACCTGGGAGAGACATCTGCAAGGACACCAAGAGAGCAGAGGTGACGAGGGCTGATATAGTGTGACAATGGGCTTGTGGCTGACCAGCCATTGTCAGTCTGCTGCACAGGTTAATTCCCCATCAACCTGGGCAGTTTTGCTGATGGATGGAGAACATTACCACTGAGGGCGAGCTCATGTGAGTGCTATGCTTTCTGCCAAATTAAAAAAAAAAGGAGAAGCATCAGATAAGGGGATAAACTTGGGCCCTCTTCCTGGCTGCCACTGGTAATTAATGGAAGAACATGTTCAGCTGAGCGTAAGAATAATAAGCCCTACTTTAGGTGTGTATGAGTAAGCGCCACTTGGTTACATTTGCACATCTTTCATATGAAATCCCAGTGGATGCAATTACTGAGCACAAAACTATCATTAGGAAGTGCTACTATTTACCCTTTAATGACATATTCCCAACAGGAAGTAAGCAAAAGAAGCGTATGCACATAAAAGCCGCCGTGTCCCGTTGTTCTTAGGGAAGATGGGAACATGATGAGGCACATGTTGATTTGGCAAAGTAGTTCATTTCACAGGAACCTGACAAATTTCTCTAGGAAGTGTGACAGCCCAATTAAGGCCCAGCACACTGAAAGGAGATCTGAAGTCACTGCTGACACTTGACAGACCCAGAGGGGGCTCCACTCCTTCAGATTCTTTATCACACGTGGGCTCCTGTTGTTGCATTTCAGTATTTCCATGACGCTATTTATCAAAATCTTCTGGCATCCTATTTAAAAGCAAAGGCCTGTGTAATTCTCAATGTTGTAGGCTGGATGTGTTTCCACAATCTGACTAACAATGTGTGAAGTGATGCTCTGGAAGCTGAGAAGATGTCACAGAGCCGCTCGCTAGCATGGTTGTACTATCCACTCTAACAACTAACAGAGCTTTATAAAGAATCACTATTTGCGTACTGTCACTAAATCAAGCTTTACAGCCAGCACCATAGTAAAAAAATGATGTTTTATTTCCTTCAACACCACATAATTACTTTTTCTTCTTCATTATTGGTGAATAAATGTCTCTGGTGTGTAGAAGACACTTTAATTTAAAGTCAATAACAGCAGCCCAAAACTAACAGCCACTCCAGAGGTGCAGTTGTGTAACTAAATGTCTAAATTTGGAAGGCTTTGCTGTTGCCAGGTTGGACCTGTGTTGGTGCAGCAGGATTTGACAGCAACAAAAGCCTTTTTGTGAAGCGGGGATCAAGCTGAAGACAGTGCGAGGGGGTCTGCTACCGCAGGTAAGCCATCGCAGAGGTTCTCTGCTAATCTGACTGACTGGCAAAATCTCAAGGTCAGTCGTGGTCTCCGGAAGAGGAATCTTTCACAGTATTAACTTGTTCCTTCACGTCTCCTCCTGCTCTTTCATTCTTACTTTCACACTCTTTCCATCTTTTCTCCACACATATGTTAAGCTTTGTACCTCCCTTGGGACGTTAGTGTTAGACATTCAGACAGTTGTGAGTCAGACTGATGCAGTGGAGGGTAAATAGACTGAGGGGAGCCAGAGCTGGTGCCACAGTTGGCATCCTGATGAACAGCAAATATTGTGACAGTCCTACTTTGGGGATGAAGTGCTAGAACAGAGGGGTTTTTCTTTGCTAAGTGAGTACAAGCCGTTCTATAAATGAAATAACTGCTCTATGAAATCAAAATACTGCTATATGGCTACCTTCAAAGAATCACATGACCAGATGTTTGTAGAGAACAAATCACTGGAATATGGAGTGAAAGATGGATGCAATGTTTGACAGAGGAAAAAAGGGAAGCAACTCATGTATTAAAAAAGCATTTATCAAGCATGCACAACAACTTCAGGACAAAACACAACAAAAGCAACAGCAATAGTTTTAGTCCTCATCCTCAGTGATACCACACAGAGGACAGACCTCATCTTTGCCTGCAGGCATCTCAGGGGCTGGATGACATGAACTCTAATGGTGGCACACATGCACACACACACACGCTCACACATACACACGTATTACTTTGAGCCTTAGTTGGATTAAACATAGTCTCAGCAGGGTGTTTGTCTCTTAGACAAAAATGTAATAAACATTAAGACCGAATGTCATTTGTCAATAACAATAAGAAAACTACAAACTATATATAAAACAAACATGTCTCTTTTTTCTTCTATTTTTGAACAGAGTTTGAACATAGGTAACTTTTTTTTAGATCACTGCATGTCTGAATTTAGGATCCATTATTTCCTTAGACTTCTGTTACAGATTAGGTTTTGGGGTACCCCCGCTCTGATGTCTGGCTCACGTATATCCCTCCTGACTGTAAATACTCTGATTAGGATAGCTCTTATGGAAGATGTCTAGCCAATAATCCTTCTTAAAGCTGAAAATCGGTCTGAAAAGTACATACAGCAAAACCAACCCAGTCTTTGATTCTGCCTTAACACACAGTTTAGGAACCTTCTCTGCTTTGTTATCTTTTGTCACTTTAATTTAAAAAGTAAGCCATGGATTTGCTTTTTGTGACTCACATACATAAAAACACAATTTCATAACTCCCAGCATGAATCTACTGTTTTGCCTCGGAGCATCAAACAGTACCAACAGTCCATAATTTTCAGAATGGCATAGGAAAAGGGAGCAGAGTAGTTAACGCTTTGCTATTTTAGTAGGCATCTAATGAGACTCCTGACATCCTTTCTTAATGGTGATATATTAGGATTGAGAGCGCTGTCCAACCCACACACAGCTTGCACTGCAATGTCATTTTACTGTAATGGCCAGCAAACACACACAAACTGTAGTTCCTGTCAGTTCCCCTGGCAATCATCAAAGCTCACAGCCATTGGATGTGATCCACCACACGTCCCTGAGAGGTGGCCTAAAGGATGAAGAAATAAGCTCAGGAGGAATTCAAAGCCTTCTCACTCTGCTGCAGGCCACCCTGCCGATACACAAAGGACTCCATATCTGAGCCACTTTCAGGTTCTTCACAGTGGCTACAGTTAAGTCTCTGTGTGTGAAAATATCAGAAACTCCACTTCAAACATTTTTAAAAAATAGTTTTTCCAAACATGAATTTCAGCTGTTGGCTTATTTTCTTGTCTATTCATGTCTGGCTGAGGGAGAAGTGAGTTCCCATAACATCGCAGCAGCTGTTATCATCAATAAAGTCTATGTGGATATATCTTTCAAATACATTCTTTCCATTTCCAATTCCACTCTTCTTCTTTTTTCCAACACTGAAACAACATCCCTATGAAGATATGACATGATTTCTTATTATTAATGACTACCACAACTACAATTAAGACAAAAAGGGGTAGGGAGAAAATGATTTCATCTAATCACAGCAATGTACATCCTATAGAGAGATAAAGCTTGGTCTGGGTTCAAAAGTCATGATTCCACTGCCAAAACAAGAGGTCTGTTGTGATCAGGGCTTTTTATTCACTGTCATGACAGGTGCTGAACCATAGCAGCCACATGAGCAATAGGAGTCATTCATCAATAGATTTTAATTACAGTGTGATCAATCTCAACGACCACAATGCTCCTCTTCATCGTCCACTTCAACACGTCACACAAAGGCCATCGGAAACAAGGGGTGAGGGAAGTGATTATGCTTAAATCATTGCAAATGACTGGGATATATCTGCTCACAGAGGGGAATATCCATAATGTCACAGCTATGCCAATATAAATCAAAGCATGAAGTTTATTCTAATATTGTTTCATGCCATAAACTCATTGAAAAATAAGCTGAAATGAATGAAACATTCTAATCGTTATGGGTAGTTGTTTAACAAGCCACACCAAAAACCCACAAAATGATTATCTGTCAGCCACAAAAAAACAGTGTCTGCTACAAAAGACTCAAGACCTTTACTCTTTGACTTCTCTTTCTAAAATCGATGAAACGCTCAATCTTATGGAGCATTTTTTGTTTAGACTTAGACACCACATGAATTCATTCTGTTTTTTGACTGAAATTAAGGTGAAAACAAAAGTTAAATTCAAACTGTTTTATCAGAGCGGAACCGAAGCTCAGGTTAAAAATTGTCAGGAGGCCTCAAACGAAATTCCAGCATCCTAACAGTTTGGGGAAATGATTAAGACATTGGGTCTGAGGGGCCACCAAGCATGCAAACACCAACAGCTCCTCACAGGCCAGTGAACGTTGCCCTGAAGAGTAAACACCAGAGCATCCTGAGGAGAGCTGGAAATGCTGCAGAAAAGCTATTCAGATGCCAACAAACAGAACTGATCAAGATCACGAGATTTTTTATATATATTCAATAATCTTATTGAATTAAACCACATCTCCCATAAAGTTTGTGTGTTTTGATTGTTTCTGGAAGCCAGGCTATTTACGATAGGAAATACTAGAAATAAATCCCGGTTACGCTCATTTCTGGGTTGTTGTCTCAATAAGACCAGAGGCTTGCAGCTCTACGCGGAGACCCTCCAGACTCCGCAACACAAATAAAACCAGCATCACGGGACTTACCCTGAACTGCCGAAGTGGAGATTCTCTTTTGGGCTGAACCAAAAAAGAGGCGATATGAGGGAAGTTTTCATCTTACCTCTGAAAATGAGTCAGAGGGGAAGCTTCTGCAGATGGTCTGATGTTGCAGCTCTCAGGACGCAACTCAGATGAGGACAGTCTTCTCTCACGCTCAACCATGATGTTCCATCTCCACGAGAACTCAGTCAAACACGAACAGCAGCAGCTCTGTGTGGAAAGCTGCTCTATCCTTTTCATCCGACGACAACTGAGGTTAGTTAAGTCGATCCCATTAGCTCGTACAGTCTCTCGGCACTGTTCAATAATCTGTTCTAGCCTACTGTACCGCAAATAAACCGCTACGCGCTCCTAGCTTTCGGTGGGGAGTCGTATTAATGGCGTTCCGGACTATCCGCGGTCGCATAGCCCCCCCCCCCCTCTTCTTCCCCAACCCCCCCTAATTTGCCCCGGTCAAGGCGTGGATGGAACGCATTCCGTGGGGTCGACCTGTGTTTTCTGTCGCCTGTCCGGTCAGAAGACGACTGTTTGACGCTGCGGAGAGGCAGCGCCGCACCGCGCGCCCTGCGCTCCCACACGGACCAACAGCACTGCCTGCTGGACCCGGAGCCGCACAGCACAGCTCCCCGGGGCGCACGCCGCTCCGCGCGCACGCCCGCGCGCCCCGGACCGGTGGGCCACTCCGCTGAGGTGTACACGACAGGTGTCACACTCCCCTGTTCCAGCGCAAGGCATGTGGACGCATGGGAGGAAATCATTCATATGCGTAAAACCTATCTATCTATCTATCTATCTATCTATCTATCTATCTATCTATCTATCTATCTATCTATCTATCTATCTATCTATCTATCTATCTATCTATCTATCTATCTATCTATCTATCTATCTATCTATCTATCTATCTATCTATCTATCTATCTATCTATCTATCTATCTATCTATCTATCTATCTATCTATCTATCTATCTATCTATCTATC